>CAUYRT010013621.1:0-83600 GCA_963574885.1 Lepilemur ruficaudatus
TTTTCTTTTATAAATAGTACTGGCATGAGTAACTTTGTACATAAATCATTTCGCATATATGTGATCATATCTGTAGAATAAATTTCTAGATGTGAAATTGCTGGCTCAAAAGATGTGTGTGATTTAAAAACTTTTATTAGAAATTGGCAACTGCTTTTTGCAAATGTTATACTAATTTAGACTAGTGACATACGTGGGTGACTATTTCTCCTCATCCTTACTCATAACGTACATCATGATCTTTTCTATCTTTAAGAATATGAGGCAGGAGAATCATTTGAGCCCAGGAGTTCAAGGTCGCAGTGAGCTATGATCATATCACTGCACTCTATCTACCCAGGGTGATAGAGTGACACTCTGTCTCAAAAAAAAAAAAAAGGAAGAAGAAGAAGAACATGGCAGGGGAACAATGCTATTTTGTTGGTGTTTAATTTTATATTTAAATTCTTCTTTCTATTGCCTTTATGAGTAAATCTTAAGACTTGCTGAAATCTCATACAATAAGAAAAGTAGGGTGTAAAAACATAATCTGTGTAATTGGAAAATCAGTGTGAACTCATGTCTTAAGAAAAAGACATATTTTATCACTCTGTTACTACTAAAAATGTCCCAACAGCAGCAGCCATGCTTTTTTCTATCACCAACTCTCGTGAGTACTATAACACCTATAGTTTGATCTCTTACACTATCCACCACTAAAAGAAGCTAAGACTTCCTAGATGCCTGTGGTTGGAAAACACAGGATGGGTCTGGAATATCTTCTTTTTGTTAGAAAGAAAGTATGTGTCCAATGATGCTGGAGGCAGTGTTGAAAATATGAAGAAGTTAGTGTGGAGGGCTCCCACTGGCCAATTTGAACATCAGAAAGAGAGTGATCATTATGATTAATCAAAACGAGTAGAATCTAGGATTAGGCAAGCATTCATAGCAATACCAAAAAGAACCAAGTTAATAAAATTGTGTAAAAAGGTAAATTTAAGAGAAGGGTGACTGTAATAGATATGTTTAAATTTTATTTAATATTTATATTAATACTTAAGTTATTATACATGAGTCTTTGATTTTTTTTTTAACGTCTGTTGCTTAGGAAGCATTCATTCCAAGAAGCACAATAGTATGATGGTTGCAAAGGAGCCACAGACTATCTGAATTTGATCCCAGATTCATCACTTACTAACCTCTCTGCGCCTGTTTCCTCAATTATAAAATGACAATAGTAGTGCCTACTTCATAGGGTTGTTGTGAACTTAAATGATTTAATACATACCAAGCACTTAGAACTGTACCTAGTACATTATAATCATGCTACTTTTAAAAAATCTATCCATCTATCATCTATCTATCTATCCTTAAAGCAAAGAAGGGAAACTGGCACCAATGTCTATGTCAGTTAAAGCACATTGATTATAAGCATCAAACAGTAGTTTAAACAGGATTTCTGTCACTGTCAATAGAAAGTGTCCTACTACTATAATTATAAATACCTTAAATGAAGTATCCACAATGCCTAGAAGAGTGCTTGAAATCCAGCATGAAGCTATAAGTTGGTGCCGAAATAACAATAAACTGAAAAAACTGAAAGTTAAAATTAGTATTAAATTTGAAATATATTCCCCCAAGTCCCATTACAAATGGTTAACTTTATTTATCTTCAATGAGATTGACAGACTGCAATATGCCTTCCCTAATATTCCTTCTTATTAATAGTAATTTTATTACTTATCAATTAAGTTTTATTTGAGATACCAATACATCTAACTATAAGATTACATTTATCAGCTTCTCTTATAGGCAGATATATCAATGTGCTCAAATTCTGTTTAGTCAAATCTAAATAAAAGCGTGGTGTGGACCTCCTTGAAAGCCTCTTTAAAAGGAGGGTCCATGAATTTTTTTTCTCCTTTCTTCCTGCTTCCTGGAATACACATGTGACGACTGGAGTTTAGGCAACACTTTGGACCTGGAGGCAACACACTGAAAATGGCAGGGCAGAAAGACAGAGGAAGGAAGACATTATGGAGTTGCCATGTCAGTCCTAGACTGCTTGCCTATGTAATGTTCTTTGTCATAAGAAAGATATATGCTTCTGTCTTGTTAAAGCCACTGTTAATTGGGAATTTTCTATTACATACAGCCAAATCTAATCCCAAAGAACAAACTATTATCCAGTGATTTAATACATATTTCAAAACCTACTGTGTACAAAGTGCTGGACTAGATACTGTGTATGGTGCAAAGTTGCTTAAGATGTTGATCTTTATCCTTCAGGATCTTATAATTTAATAAGAAATATAAGTATATACACAAATAATTACAATTGTAGCTTGTATTAGTTGTACATGTGATTCAAATATTTTGTTTGCTTTAGATAATCCTGTATAAGTGGTTTCCAATATGTACATGGGAAATGGATTGAGTGATACAGCTAGTAAGAAGCATACAGAATATTAAGATACTAAAGAAGATAGGTTTTATTTTTTCTCTCCCTCTCTCTCTCTCTCACACACACACACACCCACACACGCATGCACATACACACACACTAATTTCCTCCTTAACCATATCGATGTAAATTATAGATATTTTGACAGGAAGATAGTGTTCTAAAAACACACATCTATAAAGTTATATTTCACATTTGACTCTAGCCTAGATTGAATTGAGACTGCATGCATTTAAATCAACTTAGCTTAGCATTTGAAGGTTTGGTGTTGTTTCTACTTCATGATTAGGTGGGAACATGGCTTGTATATTCAATATGAAATTACTTCCTGCAACTCATCACAGATGATAACATGAAAGGATCAAAAAGCAATTGATAAAGGTACACAAATTACGTTGAAAATGTATTCATTGGAGTTTTAAGAAACATAAATAATCAATAAAATTTCAGAATAAGCTTCCACTAATGAAAGATGGCTTATGGATTCATGCCAATACAAAATGTGTAAGCGATATGGTATGTTGCCTACTTTCATTTAAAAGTCCCATTTAAGAATGTCTTTAAAGAAATACAAATGGAAATATTTTTCTGAATCTATTTTAGGACTAGAACTGATGAATATGAGCATACTAATATATGCTTAAGAATGGATCACTTGTTTTGTCTTCATTAGGAATTTATGCTTATATACCTGGAATAAATCATTTGAAAATTCACTACAGGCTGGATCAAATTTGATTGACAATTGCTCAGCAGACTTAGGAAATGGTATTTCTTAGAGAAAACTAGATTTCATTTTCATGTCTTGTCAGTGAAATTTAGATTAAAAAAATATTTCAAGCTTTACCTAAGCCAAAGTGTCAATTTTATTTTCACTGTTCATAGCAGCTTTTAAAGTTTTGTTTCTTAACGTCAAAACACCACGCTTAGGCCTGGCACAGTGGCTCACGCCTGTAATCCTAGCACTCTGGAAGGCCGAGGCGGGCAGATTGCTCAAGGTCAGGAGTTTGAAACCAGCCTGAGCAAGAGCGAGACCCCGTCTCTACTAATAATAGAAAGAAATTAATTGCCCAACTAAATATATATAGAAAAAATTAGCTGGGCATGGTGGCGCATGCCTGTAGTCCCAGCTACTCGGGAGACTGAGGGAGAAGGATCGCTTCAGCCCAGGAGTCTGAGGTTGCTGTGACCTAGGCTGACACCACGGCACTCTAGCCCGGACAACAGAGTGAGACTCTGTCTCAAAAAAACAAAACAAAAAAACACCGCCCTTAACTTTTCAATGTGCCTTAAAGACAAAGTCATACAGTGCGGAAATATCTCTTTTTCATGTTGCATACATAAGAAAAATTCACTCGGTGTTAATAATTAAGAGTTTGTATTGTGGGCCTTATGGTATAATCTCATTGCCAAAGAAATATTTCTTAGAAAGCCAGCCTGGTGATGAAGTGGAAAAAACATGGGCTTGAAGTAAAATAAATAAATAAATAAATAAATAAAAACAAACAAAACCCTGGAACTTGGTTTCTATTTAAGTTTATTCATTATAACGGTATAATCTTAGGTGGGTTCTTAAACTTTTCTGAATCTTAGCTTTACTAAGTTGTGAGGAAATATGCAGTGTTTGAAATGGTAGACATTGAAATCCAATTGATTGGACGCTAATCTCCATGAACTGTGCAATTTTGGGCAAATTACTTAAACTCTCTTCATGCTTCGTGTGTGAAGTGGTTATAAAAACAGTACTTGTTTCATAGAATTGTCTAATGCATGAAAAGTATTTAGAACAGTGCCTGTCATATAGTAATTTCTCAATATATGGTAGCTATTATTATATTTATATAATCACTGCCTCTTTATTATTTCTCTTACTGTTTATAGAGGATAAAGTAATATGCACTGTATGGAGGATTAAGTTCAATAATATATATAAACCACTCAAAATGGCACAGAGTGGATACTCGATAAATGTCAACTATTATCTGTAAAATAATTTGCAAATATTTTGTGAAAAGTAATTGGGAGAATACATTTAAAGCCCAGCATAGAGAACAGAACAGAAAAGATGCTCAATAAATGTTAGTGCCAACATGGAAATATTTTCTTTTTCCACAGACTTAACTATGAAAACTTATGAGAGATAAATATTAGAAATGCATTCCCACTTGTTAGAAATATTCCTTGTACCTTTGATGTAATGGTATTTTAAAGCCAAATGAGTCTTTGTGAGTGTTGACAGTAAAGAAAACCATCCTGATGTCAATTCAGATATAAAGAATTACCTACCAACTAAGTAATAAAATTGATCCCCCCTTCCCCTGCCTCATGATTCTTTCAAATTCTCCTTCATTCTTCTACATCTGTGGGGGGCTTAAAGAGACCTCTCACTGTAGCTCCCTTCCTGTGAAAGTCTAGCTTTCTTTGGGACATTCATCTTCTATATGAAACTGCTGATGCCGTTTGCCTCAGAAAGAACCTCATTTACCCCTTGGAACCTGCAGGAACCAAAATCACATCAGCCCCGGGTACATCAGTACTCTGGAGTTACAATCACTATCCACCCATGCAACGAATACCTCACCTGGTTTCTGCAAGCATTTAACAGGGAAAACCACATTTGAGACTGAGAGCACTGGGTTATAAGCCCCAGGGGAGGGTGGGGTAGGAGGTCGGGGTGCTGGAAGAGTTCCAGGCAATCCGTTTATGTTTTATTTTCTATGTGAAAACCATGTACCTCCCAGTACCACAGCATCAGTGCCGTTGCCAGAAGTACTTAGGCACTAGCCTCGTTTTCCGGGCTGAGAGTTATACTCCTGCGTTTACAGTGATTGCCGACATTCTTTACACCAAGCTGCCCTCAGAGCAGGGGACTTGGCAGGGCTCGGCAGCAGTGTCAGCAACTTCTCAGTTGTTGTATTTCAGTTTCAGAAATGGAAGTTTTCACAGCCCCAAAGTAGGGATGGTTTGCTCAACATCTGCTTCCCTCTACGTGGGGTGAGAGGTGGACTGGGAGAGGTCTTGGTTTCCACTGTTTGTTTTGGGCTCCCAGCGGGGCAGCAGAGTATACTGGAAACAGCATTGGCTTGGAATTAGTCACATCTGTGTTCACGTCTCAGCTATGTCACTTACATGTGTGTACTTGGGCAAATTAAGTATTTCTGAGGCTCATTTTAGTCATCTATAAAATGGGTTTCATGAATTCAGAACTTGCAGTGTTAGTGTGAGGATCAAATTACATAATTATGGAAAGGCATCCAACAGATGTGCTTTTTCCCTTCAGCTGTTGCTCAGCCATCATGAGATAGACACTTACAACTCTGTTGGCTATCCTGACCGTGACTTCCTTGCCACTGGAAGTGTCAGAAAGCTTGTATCTGCTTAAGAGTGAAACAGACAACTGATCCTTATCCCAAATATACTCATTTCTAGAGGTCACACCAGCCTTAGTGACAGCATCATATAGAGATCTTACATAGTTGTTTTCAACTCCAAATTCTATCCTCCTCAGCCCCCAGCCCCTGCCATCTTCCCACCACTAATGAAATTGATTTCTGGCTGCTGTTGCTGGTATTATCTCCATTCTATCCACCCTTGGCTATCACGCTCTGTAGCCGCTGTTGCTGCTGTCAGAGCCTGTCAGAAATGGTCAGCACTGATGCCCCAGGTGCTACGGCTTTCAGCTTTGCCGATGGCCTTCAGCATCACTGCTTCTCTCTTTTAGCTCCTGTCTTTATGTCAAAGAATCCTGGCATTCCTGCCACCAGGATCCTCTCTGTCAGAAAAGCCTCTCTCCTTAGAGCAATTACGGGTCTAGCCTAGCTGTAAGCTTTAGGGTTCTACTGAGGAGCTTGAAACACACCGGTTTAAGGAGGGTGGGCTGACATTGTATGAGAGACACTGTCTAGGATTATATCACGGACATACTCAGTGTTGCTGAACAAGTCAGGATGTAAGAATTGGGCACAAACATCTCAAATTCTACTCTCTTCTACTGAAACATCTTTATCCTAGTGTCAGTTCAGGGATCAGTTGAGTCTCCAAATATTTTCTCTGACTCTCAGGTATAACTACCCCATCATGGGCATGAGGAAGTAAATAGCAAAGTCCTCATCCATGCAGCAGCTTATCTTGAGTGGAGAACATTTGTACTCTCCCCTTGGAGTTCGATTTTCATTGTATTTAATCATATAGCTACTAATGCCCTGCATTCAGGAACAACTGTGAATGAAGGCAAAAATGGAGCAAAAGTTATCTTGAGAGTTGATGGAGAGTCTCCAGGCAGGTGAATGCAGCTCCAAATCATGGAGGCTTACAGCACATTGCACAGAGTTTCACATCTGGAAAAATTGGGGTTATATACATCTAAGTGATAGCAATTAGTAACAAAAATAGTAAGAACACTAGACATACACTTGCTGATCTCTTTATAGAAGAGGAGTAAAGACTTTATGAAGGACTGAACTCGGACTAATTATAGACAGAGGAACTTATAAAGCTCTTTATTTTCTTTATTGTATGTATTCATGTGGTTACCCAGGAGAGCCACGCTAGCATAGGCCAACAGAGATGCAACATGTAGAAAAGAAGAAAATAGGGGAATTCACACTGAGATACCATATCAGCCACTTGGGGCTTGGATAATGTGGCTATAAAATTTATCATCCAAACTAGAACTCTTTTGAGAATTAAAAGGTAAATATTATAATAAAACTTTCCCAGGCACAAAACTATAACATATGATCACCCTAGGCATAGAGCCTTGCCAATTGCTATTGAGGTCTATAGATAGAAACGCTGAATGCTTGTCTGTGCATGATTTATAATTTATTGTGATTGTTTACACTTACATTCACTTTTGGTGAACTATATATTGCAAATTCCATAGGAAGTATTCAAGTCATTTGAATAAATTTTTTTGTTGATATATATTTTTATGTTAAAAGAACCCCTTTTGGAATTGTGAAAGAGAGGTATTTGCTCCTCCTTGAAATTTGTAGTCCCTGTATTTATACCCAAAGAAAGATTAGCATTAGTTTTATAATTTAAAATGCTAGTTCATCCCCAACTTTATTACACTCTGTGCTCTGAAAACTCTGGAATACATACTGAGGACTGAATTGCTCATTGGAGTAAATATTAATATTTATAGCTATATAACCAGCTTATATTCACTACTGAGATTTAATTCTTTTAGTGAGCCTTTCAGTTGTAACAGATTTGAAAATAAAGTTTAATTTATTTACCTATTTTACATGATTCATACTATTTTGTGGTTAAAAGAAGGTACATTTATCTTTTTATCTGAAGTAGAGATAGAGTAAGTTTTACAGGTCAGGAGACTTTAAGACTATAGCTCTAAGATAATTCTTACCTCTCTAAAGTAAGTCCTTTGCTATATGTCTGTATAAGGTCATTTAACTTAGAAATATTACATGTGGTCTTAGCCAAAGACCTGAGAAGTGATATGCAGAAAAAGCTGAATAAAGGGACATTAATTCTGACAGCATGTTACAAAATACAATTTTGCTCTTGATTTTAAAAGCCACTGCTTCTTAAATTACTCGGATGTCAAGTAAGTGCGTAAAATGTTCCAACTTACTTTATTTATTTTCCCGTTTCAGTGGGGCATAGTTTTTCTGCCCATCCCTTTTCAAAATCAATCATGCGTTTGAAAGAAATAAAGATAAAACGTTATACATCTCTCTAGGTACTTGTAGCCAACAGTACATGGCCTGCTTACCTCCACCCCTTCTTCATAAATTGAGGAAAGTCACTCTCTATACTCATCTATTGCTGGCATCCTGCCATTCCTAATATTAAATAGATTACTTTACTCGTGGGGCATGTCCTTTTCGCTCTCCTTTCCAATCAGTGTCTGATTGGCTTCCCAGTAACCTTAGTCTAGAATGTGTGTAGCTAAAATAAAGGCCTACAATTTCCCTCTTCTAGCCAAATTTTATTTTTTTAGAATAACAGAATTTTAGAAAAAGTTTACTTTCTTTCCCAAACAGAAGGATTAATGAGTACTCTTCTGGCAAAATAATGATCTCTTCTTGTTTATTTGTAATGTATTTGTGAATTAGGAGTTCCTACATTTAGCATTCTCTGCCTGTAGCAGATTATCTTATGTCATCTATAAGGTGTTGGTGGCTGGTTGGCTTCTCTTTCCTTTTTGAGTTTTGAGAAGACCTGGAGAGATTATTGTGGTGTAGCAGTGAATGGAACAGCCATTCTTTCGTCCACCTGAAATTAAGAGCAAGTATATAAAATGTTCCTATTTCTTCAGCAGGAAACAAAGATGGAGGGTTCTGTTTCTCACTTATCACTAGTCAAAAAGAATTACAATTCTCAGGAGCAAATTGAAAAGTTAGGGGGAAAATATTTTCAAGAGTACAAATTCTCCAGGTGCTGAAGGGATTGAACACATCAGATCTGATGGACGTATCAACATTGACACATCAATGTGCATGATGAAATACGCATTGATTTTAAATAGCATGCCACAAAAGCCTAAAAAATAATGCATGATTTTCCATCTTCTAACTTAGATGGAAAAACATGTGTTTTGCTCACAATTTTGTCTAAGGGAAATGTGAACTCCCAGCCAACTGCATTCACATGCAGACCCTTTTTCTGAGATTGCTTTCAAATGTAAGCATAACATATGTTGTTCTGTAGGAAAATAAATAAATAAAGTGAACTTTTACAATGTTAATTCCTAATATACAGGATTATGGGAAAGAGGCATGTGTTTAAAATAATGCGTAGATTTCCCTCAAGGTAGACTCACAGGGGCAGGGAGACGGGAAGGGACTTTAACGCTTGCATATTTCACATTACCCTGCGGTGCCTGCATATGTGCCAGAACAATTTTCCTGGGTCAAGGCATAGAGAGTCAAGCTCAATAACCACATTAGGAAGAATAATAGGCCAATGGCACATGTGTTGACAGATATTTCTTAGCCAGTAAAAGGAGATAGAGAAAACTAGATGGTGAATCTTAAGGACTGAAGCACACACTGTAGTTTTTCTAAATCGCCAATTATTGTGTTCTTCCCAAGGTCACCAAATATGTGTTGGCTGCCTTTGGTGACACAGAAAAGTCCTTAGAGTCCAAATGAATGAGCTCTGGAATTACTCCCATGATGAACTGCTAACCAATTTGTCTCAACTGGCGCTTGAATACAAAATTAAAAATGAAGGTCTTCTGGACTGCATTGTGGCCTGTGGAAGAGAACTGAATGATTTATTCTCACTCATTTTCTCCACTTTCCATGCTAAAATATTTTCACATGGTCAATAAATTATGGAGGATGACATTAACAAGATGAACTGTGGATGAAACTATGTGAACCTGAATATTTATAAGAATGTGGAATTGATATTTTACTTTTTCTCCAACTAGCTCTGGACTTGTGGGATCTCTTAAATGAGGGCATCTAACTTACTTAATTCAGATTAATTTAGTAAGAGGTCTTGGAAACTGATGAATTATGGGTCATCAATAATGTAAAAAGAGGGTGCTTAATACTTAGAACATTGCAGTGAAAGAAGGTGACATGTTTGGAATGAGTAAGATGAAGCACCCACTCTTTTTTGGGGAAGCCTTTGGCATTGAAACACTGAACTTGATGATGACCTGGGGCAGCACAGAGTTCTGATGTGCCAGTGATGTCTATTTGTCACCCAAAGGATCAGGTTAGCATTTGGCAGAAGTTGCTTAGGACCAGAGAAGAAGGCTGATGTTGCAAGCTGTCCCAGGGCTGGAGGCCTGTTCTAAGAAAAAAGAAAAGGATGTTTAATTCAGGCATAGTCAGACATCAGAGAGAAGCTAAAATGTTCTACTTGGAGAAGGTTATATGACTCACTGCTGAGGGAAAAAACCTCCCACATATTTTGAGAAGTAAAAATACTACAAAGAGATTGTTAAGAAGTCATTTAGGCAGAAAGCAAGCAACAGTACTAGCAGCTAACATTGTGAACTTTACAAGGTACTGTACTTTGTACTCTACTTGTTTTACCTCATTTAAATCTCAAGACTACATTTTGAGATAGGCATGTCTTAGTTTCTTTCTGATTTTTTGTTATGGACTCTGTCTTGCATTTATAGCAATAATAAAAATGTGCCTTAATTCTCTGTAGGACACAAGGCTCCATCTTAAGTCTTTGAGCAGGAGTCAGGCAGTTAAAAAAAATTAGAAGAAAAAATTTTGTTAAACACTTCATACTACATTGGTTTTTACCTGAGTTTTGCATAATCAATAATCTGAAATCTTCATGTGTTTTTCAGTCTTCAAGAGGATAATGTATTTCCTGGAATCCATTAGGGTCTTGGGATCTAAATATTTGACATTTTGTTTTTTAGATGTCAGCTTCTTGAGCTCAAAGGTACTGATGTGACAAGCATTTGGAACATGTGAGATGCTTGTGACCCCAGTGAACATTGAAATGAGAGACAATGAAGCGTATTTTTAGCAGAGTATTTAGAGGGACCCCATGGGCTACTTTTCACTTAGGGCTGCTCATGTAACAGTTGAAGATGTGCTAATAGGGTACACTGCCAAAGTCTACAATTATTGTTATTTAGCACTTTATTTTAAGAGCTTTAAGCATCATCCAGAAATATTTATTAAGTGCATGTATGTGCAGGGCTGGGATGTCTGAGAGCTGGACAAGCTTTGTAGATCTAATAAGTGAATAATTTTGGCCTTCAGCACATGAAGAGGAATGAAGGCCACTATTCCCCATGTCCCATTGAACAGAAAAGATTTGTTTAGTTCTTTCCACAAAAGGTATCAGAGTTTTAAAAAGTTGGAATTCAGCCTTTGCTACTCAAGTTACCCTCTCATATGCCACATGTTAAATATACTAAATGAAGAAATGAAAAGTAACCTGGGTTTAACCTGGTGTTTAGAGTGTGGCAAGGTAGCCTGGATCGGTGTAGTGCAAACCCCCTTTCCTGCTCTATAAAAGTCGCTCGGTGGGTCGTGATTGGTGGCTTTTGTTGGGTTACATGAATACTTTTTTACTTTTCATTTCTTTACTTCATTGTGTGTTGTAGGACTTGGCAAATTTATGCAGCTGCCCTATCTGGATAGATCCTATTTTGATTTTTTTTATCATAATAGAATAGAAATTTCAGGATATCCAAAGATAGACTCATCAAAGGCTTTTATTGATCTTGATTCTTTATCAAATTTAATGTCCTGCAATATCTAGATGCAATCCATATTCCTCCCAGTCCTCTGTAGAAATGTGGAAATCCTCAATCATCTGAATGATCTGTAATGCAGAACTGGTCAAGTTCATGGATGTTGAAGATGGGGACAAAAGCTTTTTGCACTTGTATGCTGGCCACACTTCCGTAGAAATTATCAAATGACTTGTCCAAAAAGGGATAGGATGGTCTCATCACTTTATTACTTTTCCTAAGGAAAAATGTAGGAGTCTGTAGAGAGATTTGATTATAACTTCTTTTTGCCTTATTTGGACAAAGGAGAAGTTTCTTCCTGCTTTATCTATAGTTAAGAACATGTTATGAAACTGAATGTTTGTGTCCTCCCAAAATTCATGTTAAAATCCTAACCCCCAATGTGATGGTACGAGGAGGTGGGGCTTTGGAAGGTGCTTAATTCTGGGGATGGAGCTGTCATGAGTGGATTAGTGCCCTTATAAAAGGGACCCCAGAGTACTCTTTCCACCATATGAGGATACAAAGAGAAGTTACCATCTGCAAACTGGAAGAAGGTCCTCAACAGAACCCAACCATGCTGGCACCCTGATCTCAGACTTCTAGCCTCCAGAACTGTGATAAATAAATGCTCCTTGTTTGAGCTAGCCAGTCTATGGTGTTCTGTTATAGCAGCCTGAACTAAAATAATACATATTAATAACTTAAAAAAAACCAGAACGTAACTTAAGAAAACAGAATTCATAAGCAAAGGGCTTTGAACAGGGAATTTGCAGATATTGCTTCTTTTCTTCTATGCAAGTAAGTATCATAAATTAGGAAAAGGGTGCCATGAAATCAGCATTCCATGGAATACGTATTGCTATGTAAAGAAAAACACATTACATAAAGGTTCCAGGGGTTTAAGGTTTCAGGTCTTCCATACACTTCGTCTCATAGATGTCTTGGATAAAGTTCAGGTGTGTTCTAATGTCCAACCACAATCAATTAAAAAAAAATTGTCCTTACTTTGACATTTATTTTCTTTATCTAATTAAATATTTAATTCCCCTTGAGTAGGGATTCTTAAAACAATACATATTTTAAAAATATGTATTTATCCAACAATTAGTCATGTGAACAAAAAATAAGCACAAGCATTCATTACTATTTTGCCACACTCAACTGCTAATACTTAATACTACATAGAAGAAAAACAAAAAGCCATGAATTAAAATAATTACATTGGAAAATAGTTATGAAGATTAAATAAGATGTTTATGTAATGCCTTACACAGTGCTTAGCATATGTTTAATAAACCTTTAATAGAATGTTTTTAAAAATCACCTATTGATGGGTAGCAATGAACATAACCTTCGTGAATCATTACTTTGCCCAGTGTATCCATGAGGTATATATTACCTATTTGTTAGTCATCAACATCGCCTGCTCCTGACATCCAGCGGTCAACATACCATGGCTTGATGATCCAGGATCACTCAGTGCAGATGATCCTCCTTTTGATATATCGTTAGACTGCCAACAGTAACCTTAATGCTATGTCACATGTCTATGTCATTCACCTCACTTCATTTCATCATGTAGGCATTTTATCATCTCACATCATCACAAGAGGGATGAGTACAGTATAGTAGGGTATTCTGAGAGAGAGAAGAGAGACAGAGACCACATTCATGTAACTTTTAGTACAGAACATTGTTATAATTGTTCTATTTTATTATTGTTTTTGTTGTTAATCTCTTACTGTGAATAATTTATAAGTTAAACTTTATAATTTTTAAGTATGCATATATAGGAAAACTGTATATGTAGGGTTTGATACTATCCATGGTTTCAGACATCCACTGGAGGCTCTTTGAATGTATCCCCCATGGGTGAGGGGGGACTGCTGCACACTTATTTTGCGTATCAGTTGGGAAAAATTACATTACTTTTCAGTGCTTGTTTTATTTTCCATGAAATAGAAATAATAATAATTAATTTATAGGGTCATAATGAGCATTAAATTTGATAAAGCATGTATATCAAAGCATTTTTTAAAATGTTAAGTGGTACACAATTCTAATTGAGTTATTTTTAAGTGATACTTACATAAGGATAGAAAATTTAAGCAGCACAAAAAGGTACAAAATAAGAAGTAAAAATCTACCCACCACCCTCCATAATCCCAAAGGAAACCTCTCTTAACTCCAAATAAATATTTACTCATTTAATATTGTCTGACACATATATGGAGATAGGAGAAGGATGCTTTAGTTGATGGAAAATATATAGACAGAATAAAAATGTTATTTCATAAAAATAGGTTCACACTTTTAAATTTTTTAGTATTACATATTATTGACTTTAAGAAGGAAAAAGTAAAACAGAAGGAACCATGGTATGTCACATAAAAGTTTTGTCATAACAATAAAGATCTTTTTCAAAAAAAAAATTCTCAACATTTAATGGGAAAAATCATTGTTATGAATCATTAATGTATTTTTAAATGTTTCAATTTTAGACTATTTTGATTGAGTCCATTCTATACGACTCATATTTCTTCTGCTTCCTTGTCTCTCAATTTTTCCTAGTTATGTTATTATTTGTGTGTTATCAATGTTTATAATATCTACATAAAGTTGGCTTAATTTTCACTATAGTTGTTAGCTGTTTGTTCTGTATTTAAACAGATTCTTTGATCATCACTAAATATTTTATCTCAACTTTTCCATGTCTGAGTTCTATATTTTGATTTGTTTCTTGGTTAGCTAAATTTAATTCTCAAATAATTTTTGCGAAAGAGTCATAATTCAGATGTTTTGTATGCTTGGTTTCCTTAATTTTCCCATGCCTCATCTTCATATATTGCCTCCTTCAGTTATTCCAAATTCCCAGAATGAAATAATAAATCTCTCCAATCATTCCCCTTTTATTCACATATATCTCCCTTCTGAAGTTCCATCTACTTTTCCCAATCTGGGTTTATTAATAGCACCCTCCAGGCTTAGTACTCTCCAAAGCTGTTTTCTGAAAATTCCTTTCATTTCTCTTTTGGGTAAGAACCACAATTCCTTGATTTTCTGTCTTCTTTCTTGCTTTACTCCATTTGCTATAGCACATCCAAATACCTTTTTAGGATAAGATAGGTGAGAAGTAAATTGTAATTCGGAGTGTTTTTATTCTAATCTAATACTTGATATAAATCAGTCAGGTAAATAATTCTTGGTTGAAACTAATTTTTCTTCTGCTGTTTCATAGTTTCATTGTGTTGGCTCTTTTGGGCCTGAGTTAGTTCTGAATATTGTCCAATATTTTCTGGTATCTGGTGTTGCTAATAAGAATTCTGATGCCCATTTTTCCGATCTTGTGTCACCTCACTTCAGATAATGGGTTCAGGCTCAATCCAGGATAACATAAGTGGTGCTATCACCAGGGATTCGGGGGTTGGGGGATAGACCCACATCTGAGGGATGTGGTGAGCATTGTGGAGGGGAGGGGCATACTAGGGAGAGGCAAAGATATAAAATGTAACCAAAATGTTTGTACTCTCATATTTTCCTGAAATAATAATAAAAAAAGAATTCTGATGCCAGTCTCATTCTATATCCTTTGTAGTTTTCTTTTGTTTCTCTCTAGAAGTTTTCAGGATCTTTTATTTATTCTTGGTATTCTGAAATTTTGCAGAATAATAAATGTATTTTTAAACATATGTGTTATCCTGAATGATAAATAAGACTTTTATATGAAAAAAGGTTTGCCTTACATGCTGGTATATTCTTTTGTATAAGTGTTTTGATTGTTCTTTTCTTTATGTCTTCTCTGTTCTTTATTTTTATAGCTCCTATTAATGAGAAGTTGGACCTCATGGATTGATGCACATGACTGCTGATTTTTCTATTTTTTCTTTTTCCTTTCTGTTCCTTTAAAGAGATATTCTCAAATTTATATTCTTTTTTAAGATTTTTGGCAGTCATATTTAAATATTTTTCCAAGAGCTCTATTTCTCTTAATTCCTTTGATAATACCCTGTTTTTATCTAGAAAATACAATGTTTCATAAACCATTCTGAAAATACTTAGAATTTTGGTTCTTTTTTAAAAAAATGTTATTTTTCCTTAAATATTAGTTTTTCTAGCATTATTTTTTTCTGTATGCATGTCTTGGTTTCTCTTTCATATTGTAAGAAATTTCCTTAAATGTGTGGGGAAATCTTGATTCATTTTTTTTTTTTTTTTTTTTTTTTGAGATAGGTTCTCCCTCTGTTGCCCAGACTAGAGTGCAGTGGCAACATCATACATAGTCCTTTGTAATCTCAAACTCCTGGATTCAAGCGATCTGCTTGCCTCAGCCTCCTGAGTAGCTGGGACTACCAGTGCATGCTACCATGTCCAACTAATTTTTTAATTTTTTTTTAGAGACATGGTCTTGCTATGTTGTTCAGGCTGATCTCGAACTCTTGGCTTCAAGCAATCCTCCTGTCTCTGCCTCCTGAAGTCATGAGCTACTGCAACTGGCCTGAAAAATTTGTTTGTATTTAAGAATGAGGCAATAAAATGCTCTAAATTCAAGGACAGGGCTTGTTAACTTTTGTGCTTCATGTTAGTGGGTTAAGGACTTGTCTGTTACATTGAGGCATCTTCAACTGTCAGAAAGCAGAGGTTTTTGCATTGGAGCCACTCACCTTCATCGGTGAAAAATCCTACAAATACTGGCCCTCTTGGGTATGGTGGAATGGGAAGAGAGATTTTTGGCTTCTGGGAGTTTTGTGCCATGGGGTAGAGGAGATTGAAGATACCATACACAGAATTTAAATATGCACCCTTGTCTTCAGCCCCAAGTCCTGAGTCTCCCGAGGGTTCTGGAGGGAACATGCGTTTGCTTTCTAGCTATATCCCTCTCTATGTGTACTATAGGCTTTATCTAAACTGCTGCATCAGATATTTTCTGCTTTCTAAAACTTTCTTTGACAACTTTCTGCTGTTAATGACTTTTTCCTATTCCTTTGTCCTTGGAGGATTATATTATTATATTTAAAAAATGTTTTACTGTCATTTTACTGGGGCTTCAAGGAATGAGGATATTAACATGTGGTCCCTCTACTGTATTGATCCAAAAGTCTCAAATGGGATTCACATTGTGGGCCTATTCTAGTCAATTAACTGTGGATACCTAAGGCATTGTGTTGAGAAGGATGCTAAGACAATGTTTGGGCTACATGACGGAGCACAGAAAGAGACAGAAGTGATACCTATGCGATGTAGTCTCTGTCCCTCTAATGCATCATGATGTGTACAAAATCGGAACACAAAATAAAATTTCTGTTCAAAATATATGTAAAAAGAAAACTTGGAGCTGGAATAGATTGATAAAATAACAACTAAAATGTTCAAGGCGGATATAGAATCTGCAATTTAAAAATTTACATGTTTTCATTATAGAGAGACAAAAGCTGAGTGAGTTTATTAGCCATTGAAAACTGTATGGCTACCCTTGCAGTTGAGATCATTTTAAGTTAGAGAATCTAGAACTAGTGTTTGTGTCCAGAATTTATACAAGCTAAAGAAAATAAACAGAGTCAAGAAAGGTTTAGATAAATTTAGGGATTGTGGATCTATAACAGTGATAATGGAAATTGGATATATTTACTGATTTATTTACTTCTGAGACAAAAAGAACTTGCCATTATTGAAAAGACACATTGGCATCACTGTCAATTTGATAGGTATGGGCTTAACCAACATGACATTTATTATGTAATAACTACCCAGAGATAGTAAACTTATCAATCCATTTTATACCTAGGTAGAAAGTCATGCAAACCTTGCAGAGATCTTGAGAAACTGTGTACTGTAATCAAATGAGCACTGAAGTTAGAGTCAGCAGACCTACCTACTTTCTAGTTTTGGCTAAGCATATAACTCCTTGAAAATCCCTGAGCTAGTCATTTAGGCTTTCTCAGCAGAACTTCATCTTTAATTAATAGTGAAACTGTTATACTTCTACGACTCTGGTAGCCCTTGCAGGAGAAACCACACATTTCACCATTCTTGCTCCCCAGGCTGCATACCTCATGGCTAAAAAGCCCAGATCATATAGCATGATTGAATGTACTAGTTACATTTTTCAAAAGTGACAAAATGTCCCAGTATACTTATTATAGTCACTTCTTGATTTTCCACATTAACAGGAAAAAAATGGAAAACAATTTTTTTAAACAGATGAGCTTTAAAAAATGTGCTTGGCTTGAGCACATTTAACACACTGACTGCCACGCTGGAAAAAAAATTTTTTTCCATGGGGTCATAGTGTTTTATTATGAAAACAGAAGAAAAACTTTGAAAACTAAGCAATCTTTTCTAATTTAATGAAAAACAAAATTTATTGACTTCTATTCATTTAATCCACATTTTAAGAATTAATTTATCAATATTAATTGTAAGAATAAGAACATCAAAAAGTAAGATTTTCTCAAACCAACTGCAGAGTTTTGCCCAGGTTTTGCTTCATGGGGCAAAACTAGGCTCAAAACTAGTGTGAATTAAATACAACTCACATGGCAGTAAATGTGTTAATAATATTTTTACAAGAATTGTTATTCCAGGTTATGTTTACTTTGGCTAATATAAAAATTGGTGGATAATTCCTGAGACTACAACAATGTCACATTTGGAGAAGGCAGCCTTAGAATTGACTTGCATGAAATATTTTGTATGAATATTTGCTATTAATATTAATATTTTCTCCCTAGAGAGAATGATCTACAGCTGTGTAAAATTAATAATGATGATACCTACACTGTATAGCATTTTGTGGTGGTTTGAAGAATGTTTTTAAAGGATGTGTGCAATTCATGGATACACCTCCATCTAGAGCTGGAATTTAAATAGAACACACTTTAAAAATCGCCTTTTATTATTTATTTCCAAAATTTTCCTGGGAGAGCAAACTTATATTCCTGTTTCACAGATAAGGAAACTGAAACTCAGAGAAATTAAATGGATAAATACACTAGGCTAGTTCAAGTTCCTCTTTTTGCCAACATGGAAAATGAAGACCAGAGAGGTAAGATGACTCGCGAAAGTCATATAGCCTGTCAGGGGAAGCACTGAGACATTTTCCAGTCCTCTTTCCAGTAATTAGATATTTATATATGTATATCTCCTGCTCCGTAACAACCAGACTTGCTTTTCATTCGAAGAAATAGAAATGGCCAGGATCACTGTCACATTCAGGTGGAATTGTACTTGCATCAATAGAAATAGTGGAAAGGGCATACACCTATTCAAGTCAATTTTCTAGCTTTGTTCTCACAGTTAAGTTATTTGACTTCTCTGATCTACATTTCCATCATCTGTAAAAAAAGGATAAAAGTGCTTACTTTAGAGTATTGTTAGGAAAACAAGATAGAATGAATAAAAGTTGTCTGGCATAATGTAAGTACTCAACAGATGTATGTTATAGAAAGTCTCTTGAAAAGTCACTTTTCATTATCATATTATAATTTTTATTTTTTTTCCAGAGGGCCTAAAATGATAAAAGCAGCAATGTTCTAGTATAATAATAATAGCCACTGTGGTTTATCTCATTTAATCCTCACAGCTCATGAGGTAGGTAGTATTTTTCACATTTTTAGATGAGGAAACAGGCATGGAGGAGTGGTTAAGTAATGTACTAGTGTTAGTTGGGATTTGAATCTTGGCAGAACACGAGGGAAGAGAAAATATCTTTCAGGACAGTGGTTAAAAAAAAAAAAATCTGTTACTATTTGACTTCCCCTTAAGGCCCTATAGGGGAATAAAATGAAGTGTAGTATGCTTGATAACAGCCAAATCTTCCACCAAGCCAGATCATTTCCCAATCTTTCTGGAAAGTAAATCAGATTCTGTATAAATTGCATGTAATGTTAATGTTGTTTAAGAGAATGTTTTTCTGGGATGTCTGGGATTCATTGTATAAGGTCTTCAGTGTAATTTTCATGCTCCAGATAAGGGCTCCTAACATGAAATGTGCATGCTCTAATGAAGCTATGAAGTGTATTTGAAAACTAAAGCCTAAGACACCACCATTAGGAACTATTTCAGGCTTAGAGTGAACCTGAGATGTCTGTTTGGATTGCACTATAATTTTTAGATTTATGATTCAAAAGTTTTTGGTAACTTGCTTTATTGTAATGCTACAGATATCTAGCACATGTGTATTATATTACTTTTTAAAATCTTGCAGCTTTCACATTATAGAAAGCCCTGCCATTGATCAATAGTCACCTTATCCTTTAATAAATAATGTAATAGAGTTATTACACTATTACAAATTTCTAGTTTGTGAAAATGTCTTATAAAATTGCATATGTCACAAAGTAATTCTAATAGTTTTAACCATTTCTCTTAGCGGCTCATTAAGGATTGTTCACTAGGGAAGAGTCTGGGGAAATACCTCAGATGTTAAAGCTCAAAGGCGTATTGTAACTGCAGTTCTTGATTTGCTCAGAACTCGACTGTTACAACAGTCAGCTCATGCTGTGTACTTTCTCTCCTGCCTTTAAGAAACTTCTCCAGATCCTTGCTTATCATTCCCTGCAGCTCACATTATTAAATGAGGATGCATTGTTTAACTAATAAAGTGACATGTATGCTTTTGATTCAAGGGAGGGAGGCCGATGATTGAGCATGTCTATGAATTAAGACCAGACTTTCACCTTGCTAGAAACAGCTGATGCTTACATATTATCTGAGGGTGCTGGGAAGCTAAGTGTCTACTCTAAATTTTTTCCTAGTTTTGACAGCCATGTTTATAATTTTAATGATAGAAATGAATTTCTACAGTTTTGACAACACAAACTCATAGAATTGCTAGATAAAATAAACACACAACCAAGCAAACAAGAAAAGGAACATATATTTGATAAAATTAAGAATGAACAATAGCCATAATGATAATCATGTGAGCTCATGAAACCATGGGCCAATTGGACATAGCACTGAATAGAGGCTTAAAATCTACTCATGAAAAAAAAGTAAACCACACAAAGAAATAATTCATCAAAAGGTAACAAATAGCACAACAAAAAGGAGAATTTGCTCCCAAAAACCTGAAAAGTTAGAACTATTCAAAATATCCTATAAAATAAATATATTTGAAGTGATTAAAGAGATAAAATAAGGATCTGGGATTTTTTAAATGACATGAAAAGACACTGTAAAAAAAGAATAATGATTATTTGAAAAAGACCATTTCAGAAATAAAAAATAGTAATTGAAATTTAAAAGTTAATGAACATCATGTCAGTCAAATACTATCATTATTCTCTCAATTTAACCATTTAACAGATAAAGAAATTGCCTCTTAGAAGATTAAACAATTTTTCCAATGTCACTTAGTTTATAAATGGTGGAGCCGAACTTGAATCCAGGTCTCAGACACCAAAGTTTATGCTTTTAACTATTATGCTATACTGCTTAACAAAAGTACGAATCCCATAACTATAACAAAGATGTGTGTGTGTGTGTGTGTGTGTGTGTGTGTCTTTATATGGTTGCTAATATAAACATGTATGTATCCAAATGCAGGGACATAGTAATGTTGATAGTAGCAAATTATGAGGGTTGATTTATTTGCAATTTTCTCTGTATCCAGAATTTTCTATGCTATCGACTGAATGTTTGTATCCTCACAAAATTCATACATTGAAACCTAATTCTCAATGTATTTGGAAGTGGAGCTTTGGTGAATTAAATCATGAGGGTGGAGCACTTGTGAATGGAATTAGTGTAAGAGGATGAAGGCACCTGAGCTCTCTCTTTTTACCATGTCATGATACAGTGAGAAGGCAGCCTCTGTAAACCAGGTAGAGATCGATCACTAAGAACCTGACCATGTTGACACCCTAATATGATGTCAGACATTGAGACTCCAGAGCTATGAAAAATAAGCATTTGTTATTTAAGCCACCCAGTCTATGTCAATATATGTTTATAGGAGCTACAGAAGGATATAATGAGAAGAGTGATGAGAGGTACTATTTGGAGAATTTTGTAGAATTGAAGAAAGACATAAATCCTCAGGTTGAATAAGCACATGCTAGTCTTCTCTAGGAGATTTATTCCTTTTTATTTAAGGCTTTGTTCCCCATCAATTGCAATTTCCCTTTTGAGAGCTGTGAAGTTCTATCAATAAATCATGATGTAATTAGCAACTGCTTGGTTTGGGTGTTTGTCCCCACCAAATCTCATGTTGAAATTTGATCCCCAATGTTGGAAGTGGGGCCTAATGGCAGGTATTTTGATCATGGGAAAAGATCCCTCATGAATAGTTTAATGCCCTCCCTTGGGGATGAGTGAGTTCTCTCTCACTCTATTAGTGAGACAGCTGGTTGTTAAAAAGAGCCTGGCCCCTCCCTCCACCCTTGGCCTCCTCCCTCACCATGTGATCTCTGCAGACACTGGCTCCTCTAACCTTCTACCATGAATGGAAGTGGCCTGAGGCCCTCACCAGATGGAGATGGAGGTGCCATATTTCTTGTACAGTCTATAGAACTGTGAGCCAAATAAACTCCTTTTCTTTATAAATTACCCGATTTCAGGTATTCTTTTATAGCAATACAAAACAGAATAAGACACCTACTGATTTACAGCACAGGACTTATATGGACTGTATTTTGAGATCTTGAGCCACCATGCACTTTGAAGGTATAAAAAGTTGAAGCTGAAATGTCCAGGAAAGAGGGTTACTATGGAGAAAGCATTTTCTCTCCTGGGAGATAAAGGGGTGCTTTCTCCATCCCTTGAGCTAAATAAGAAAAAAGTCTTCAAGAGAATTACCTCCAGGATTTGACCTGTTATCCTGGAGTCTGGAAGTGAAGAATCACAAGAGAAACTGGAGATAGATGGGCCCAAGATAGCAGAATGGAGAGAGAGGGGTTACCTTGGGAGTGAAAAGCTCCTCTGTCATCAGCGTAGTGGGACAAAGATGCAGTAATTTTCTCACGGACTAGATAAGAGGAATATGGGAGAGAGGTGATATGGAGTTACTTTGAATTCTACCCTCTCACCCCAAGAAACTGCCTGTATAGGAGGTGTGATCCCAAATGAGGGAGTTGACTGATACATGCTCAGAGGCTGAGGGAAGAATCATAAGCCAGCTAGCAAGCAACAGTCAGCAGCAGGGAAGCTGTGATTGGAGGACTCCAGTAAGGATATCACTGCTAAGCTCACAAATGCATCCCACAAGAGGAAGAATCAGCTTTGGAATACTGCCCACACAGATTATGTCCACGCCACTCAATTTAAGAGCTCTCCTTTTGCTTACCTGTCCTCACTCCTCAGCTCCAGTTCTGATAGAACCCAGTGAAATCCTAAGAACAGGCAAAGGAGGATGAATAACACAGGTGGAGAAAAGAGAGAAGGAAGTGTTCCCTTCTGACATTCTGGATTTCCAGACTTAAAGCAGTATCAAGTGGGGCTGGGAGCAGGGTAAGGGGTGGTGGTAGTGATACAAACAAGAAGCAGTTGTTACAACATTTTTATTATGGTAATGAGACTATGGTTATTCGTAAAAGGACTGGAGCACTTTTATTAATCTGAGCATAATGGAAAGATCTTTAAATCTGCCAGGATTTCCTTATAGCAGTGAGGAAGAAATAGCTCACAGATTAAATTTGAAGAGACATAGTAAAAAAGAAATTTTTGTTGTTTTGTTTTTGTTTTTGTTTTTGCTATTTGTATCCTATCGAGTTCAGGCCATTCAATGTCCAGGTTTCGTATATGACTTATCCAAGGTCATGTGGTGGTTAATTGGCAGAATGGAAATTAAAATTCAGGAACTGTTTGTACTATATGATAATGACTTTTTTTAAAAAAGGAGAATATTTGGTACTTATTTGCGTAATTAGAAAGCTTAGTTTCATCTCTGAGTAGTTTTTGGTCCAAAGGATAAAAACACATGCAAAAATTCTGGAGCCAAAAAATGTTCTCTCCAAAAAGGACAACCCAAGTCTTGGCTGACGTGGGTTTGGAATTCCCCTGGACATGAGGCCGAGACTTTGAGAGGCCAGGATTTCCCTGGGGAACAAATTCTCACGGAGAGAGAGATGGTTTCCAAAGTAAAACCTAGAGAGAGAGTTCCCAAAGGACACTGGATCTTAGGTTTTTGGCAGAGAGGTGGTGGTTTCACTAGTACAGTGGAAGCAAGCCACTCCCACCCCTCTCCCCCGTGCGCTTCCCTTCATGCACACGCTTGCAGGATGTATTCTCCACGACGACAGCACACAGCATAGTGTTCGCCACCAAAGGATGATCGTATCTTCCTGTTGAACACAGTGAGCTTTTCAAACAGATTATGCGGAGCCTGCATTTTGTCGATAAACCTCTAGTAATACCCAGAGGAAAACCAGAACACAGACGGGATTTGAAACTGTAGCCTGGCCAATGACAGGATCCAGGCCCCTAGCGTGGCTGGGGAGGGGCTGGCCGGGAAGGGGGAGGGGAAACCAGGTGCAGCACAGGAAGGCGATTTCGAGCAGAATCTGCTTTCAGCCGGGCAAACGTCGCTCTTATGGAAACCATGTTAATGAATGGCAATCAAAGCATATGGGTTGTACTGTTTTATAATACAGTATTTGTTTCCTGGAGCTGCCGGTCCAACTATTTGTATGAAAGTCGTGTTTTAAAGTAGTACGGCCTCAAAATATTGTGAGGGTTTGGACATCAGCCATGAATTGGATGTGAATTTCCTACAGGAAACTTGCCATCCAAGCACTTTGCTCACTGGCAGGCTCTGAAAACCAGCTCTTTTCAGCTCCCTCCAAGCAAACTTTCTGGAGCTCACTGGAAAACTCAATATTGACAGGAGGCTTTGAAGTTGGGTTTATTGTTCCTGTTTCCTTTTAAATAAAAGTTACCTCAGCCTCACTTTTACAAAAAAAACTTTCAAGAATTTTTTATTTACTCTATATGCTAGGAAGGTAAGAAAGAGAAAGTAAAACTGTTAATATTAGATAGTGATCTTTTTGTTTGCAATTTCAAAATATTCTTCAGGAACACGTTGTCATTCTCTATTAATAGTAGCCTTGTTATTGGAACGTAATTTGTTAGAGGTTCAATGTTTAACCAAAAAAAGAAATAAAAGTTTTAAACATAAATTATATTATGTATGTATTTTATATTTTTATTTTTATATGTGTATTAAAAATGCTTTTATATTTAAAAGTATTAAATATATAAAATATGTACATGGCTGGGTGCAGTGGCTTACACCTGTAATCCAGCACTTTCGGAGGCTGAGGCAGGAGGTTTGCTTGAGTCCAGGAGTTTGAAATTGCAGTGAGCTATGACTGTGCCACTGTACTCCAGCCTGGGCAAGAAAGCAAGGTCCTATCTCTAAAAAGATGTGTCTGTATATATATATATATATATATAATATATATTGTGTGTATATTTATTAAATGTGAAATTTGTTACTTTTTCTTCTCTTCCTCTCTCAGTAATTCTCTGAGGGTTTCTAATGTTAGTGGATTGGCCACCCCTTGGATCTAGATAAATAGGATTAAGTTGCATGATGGTCTAAGAAAATATTAGATGAGAATATAAATTATTTTAATATATTGGAAGATACAGAAATGCATACTGTTGGAACATTACACAGTTGGAACATTATTGTTCATTTAAATGTTTATACAATATGTGTTTCATCATGTTAGTGTCTGATGTCTGTTAAAAACAAATACACCACTATCAAATATTTCAGGAAGAAGTAGTACCGGTACAACACAAACTCTTTCAGTAAACCAAAAAGGAAAGAATATTTCTCAACTCATGTGAGGCCCACATTACTTAAATTCCAAAAGCAGGCAAAGACATTAAAAGAAAAGTATAATAGTCCCCTTTTATCTGTGGTTTCACTTTCCATGGTTTCAGTTACCCATGTCCAACCTCAGTCAGCTGCAGTCTGAAAATAGACGAGTAGAGTACAATAAGATATTTTGAGAGAGAGACAGAAAGAGAGGGAGAGATGTCACATATGTGTATCTTTTATTATAGTATACTGTTGTAATTTTTTCTATTTTATTATTGGTTAGTACTATTAATCTCTTCCTGTGCCTAATTTATGAATTAAACTTTAAAAATTTGGAATTTAGCTTTAGGGTAAAGGGAGATTACAGAGACCTGGGCTTCTGGATTTTTACTCTGAGAGACGAATGTACTCAAGCTGGCTGGACAGGATGTCTTGGGAAAAGACAACATACGCATGCCATTCCTTACCTCTTGCCTACGTCAATGGCCGTATTTCCGGACCTCGCGCTACCCCATAGTGCTTGCACCTGCGACTGGGAAGTGAATGATATATGCTAAAGCCCCGGTTGATTTTGAAATGGCCTGCTAGATTTAGGTCCAGTGATGGAGAATATGCAATTGATGGTGTATGAATAGTTACTTCTCTTAAGGTTGACATAAATGGTGTCCAAAAGTGAGCTCTGAAAAAAGGACCACTGTAAGAAGAAATTGGTGATTCTTGGAAATGCTATGCAGTACTCACTTGAGTCCTCTGAATTCTCTGCTTCCACCATTTCTGCCCTGATAGTGAAAATGTGGAGTACAGTATTTAGAGATGGCTGTGCCTCCCAGTCCGCCACCTAGGCTGAGCAGCAGCACCTAGGCCATCAGGGTTTGCAGCCCCATGTAAGCTGAGGGGTAGAGGAGGAAATTGAGGATGAAGGTGCTAGGACAGTGTCACTGTTGCAGATATTGAAATTGAGGCTCAGAAAAGTTACTTGCTTAGACTGCTACAGCCTACAAACAACTAGCAACTGAGGAAACCATGACACTAAGGTTATCTATAAGCAAGGCACCCATCCAGAACCTAGATTGCCATCAAAGCACCCACAAGCAAAACCAAACGTTCTTACCCAAAATATGCTACAGCCACACTCTTACGAGTGAGGGGGAAAAAGAGAAGCCCCATTTAAACAAGAAATCCAAAACTAAGAAGCAAGAGCTACTCCAGATGAGAAGGAATCAGTGAAAGAACTCTGGAAGTATGAAAAAATTGAAGCAAAAGGACACTCCCAAAAGGAAACACCAGCTCACTAGCAATGGGTATCAACCAAACTGAAAATATTGAAATGACAGATAAAGAATTTCAAATATGTATTATAAGGAAGCTCAATTAAATCCAAGAGAAAATGGAAATGCCACTCAAAGAGACCAGAAAAACAGTTCAGGAAATGAATGAAAAATTCACTAAAGAGATCAACATATTAAGAAAACCTAAAGAGAACTTCTGGTAATGAAAAATTCATTTAAGGAATTACAAAACACAGTTGAATTAAAGAATATACTAGACCAGGCAGAAAAAAAATCCCCGAGCTTGAAGACAACTCTGTTGAATTAATTCAGGCAGTCAAAATAAAGTCCAGAGAATTAAGAGAAATGAACAAAACCTACAAGAAATAGGCTGTCAATATTGCTGTCACTTCTCCCCAGATTGGTCTATAGATCAATGCAATTCCAGTCAAAATTCTAGTATCTTTGTTGTAGAAATTGGCTATTAATTTTAAAATTCATAAAAAATTACAAAGAAATTAGGATAAACAAAGCAATTAAAAAATAAAAACAAAGTTCTATCTGATTTCACAACTTACTACAGCACTGATAAACAGAATTTTCTGTGATAATGGATATGTTCTGTATTTGTCTGGTACCATATGTAATATTAATAGAAGAGAAAGTAAAAAATCTTATTTCTTCATTTTTCACCTGAGAAACTGGATTATGATGGTACTTTTTCCTGTAAAGAAGTTGGAGAAAAAGAACTGCTTGGGGAGAATAGTCAAGGGTTCTGTTTGGACAGCCTCATTTTGAGATGCTTACTAGACATCAAAGTAAAAATTTGAATATTTCAGGAAAAGATTATGGTAGCTCGGACAGGGAGGGTGATGGTGATAGCAGTGATGAACTTGTGAGACATAAACTAACTGGAGGCATTTTTAGAAGTTTACTACCTTGGTGATATATTAGGTGGGGAGTGAGGAATATTGAGATGTCTAGATGATACCAGTTTCTGGCTTGCACAGCTAGATGGATGATGATGTTTTTTCCATGGAAATAGACAAGATTTGAAGGAAGATCATGCATTCCATACTGAATATTTGAAGTTTCAAATACCTGTTAGACATCCAGGATGTAATGTCAAGCTGGTAGTTGTATGGGTGGCTCTGGAGATGTAGATTTGGTATCATTGGTATGTGCAAGGTAATAGAAACCATGGTCCAAAAAAGTAATCATCTAGGTGGTGAGTATAGAGTTATAAGAGAAAGAAGCCTAAGACTGGGCCTAGAGGGATTCCAGTGCTAAAAGACTAGGTAAAGTATGCTGAGCCCCAAAAAGAGGATGCTAAGAAGCCCAATGAAGTAATTTATGTGGAAAGTATTTTACAATTCATAGAGGTCCAGGCAAATGATAGTTTTAATAATTAAATTAAGCCCATGCTTCTCAAATGTGCATATGAGTGCCCCCAGACATAAGCTGATTCAATCAAGGGGCTCTTAAAGCCCCAGGATAAATAGTGATACATTTTGCTTGCGCATGAATTTTATTCAAGGGTAAGTATTTTAAATATTATTTTTATATGGAAACAAACAGTAAAATGGAAAGATCAAGTGGAGTAAAATGGAAAGATCAAGTCAACTTAGAGAGTATAAGAAAGACTTAAAAGAAATTTCATACCTGAGATAGGATACATCTGGTTATACCACTAGAAATTCCTTCCACCGCCTACCTCTTTCCTTACTTCTTGTGTTCACAAATAGTGTTTAGTTAAGGATGTTTGAGAAACACTGCGTGAGTTAGGGTCTTTCCGGTGATGAAAAACTCTTTCCTCACTTTCAACTCAACATGGTGGCAAACAACAGTACTTTTGAAAAGATACTGGTCCTTTTCATTTATAATTTTAAAAAGTAACTTTATAAAAACATTCAAGCAATAGGTAGAAAAGTGCAAGGAGTAAAGCAAAAAAAAAAAAATTCTTACTACTCATAAATCACTAAAGTTAACGTTATACAAATATCATTTCTGACAATTCTCTTTGCAAGTGTACCAATGGTAGGATAGACATTTAAAGGCAATTATTTTAAGATGATACTATGAACTGAATTGTGTTCCATATGATAAAGGTATATCTGGAAGGAGGGTCTGTAGGGGGTAATGAAGGTGGCGCCCTAAACAGATAGGAATGTGGCCTTATAAGAAGAGAAAGACATCTCTATCTCTGTCTCTGTACCATATGAGGACACAGTGAGAAGGTGGCCATTTGGAAGCCTGGAAGAGAGTCCTCACCAGACCCCAACCACATGTGCTGTGTGATCTTAAAGTTCCCAGCTTCCAGAATTATGAGAAAATAAATTTCTTTTGTTTAAATCACCTAGTATATGGTATTTGTTATGGTACCCCAAGGTAAGACAGATGAGACGATACTAAGAAAACTTTTAATTCAAAGTATAAATTTAAATTTATCTGAATTTAAGAGAAAAAAAGAAAACAAAGTGAGGCAAAAAGGAATTATTGAAGGTTCCTAGAAGAGAAATTGCCTGTTTCTTGATACATAGAGTTAAATTGTTTGTATTAATACAAACTTACACTTTCTTCACAAGGAACTAAGAATTCACATGTTCAATATAACTTTGCCTAAAATTAGTATGTTATTTAAAGAAAAACTTTGCATTTTTTTCCAGTGAAATATTGTGTTTTGTCTTAATTTACATTTCTTTGATTCCTGGAGAGGCAATCATGTTTTTCATTTTGGGATAATTTATATTTTATCTTTCAAATATTATGTGTCACTATATTTTCTCTGTTTTGTCATATTGAGGTCTTAGAGATATATAAACTAAAGGATTGAAGAAATTAGAAAATCACTCTGGAGCAACCATAATAATAATGATTGTTTCAGACAAGAATCATCCGTGGATGCTACAATTGCCCTTTACTGAAAAGGGAACTGTTTTGTCCAAGGCTATCCTCTGCCAACTGATAGTTCCCATCCAAAAGCCAGGAGAGTTTATATGGGACTGGATCCTGAGGTGTTGAATTAATCAGATAAAATATTAAATTGGAAAAAGAGAGTTTATCAGTATGAGAGAGTTTTCCTAGGACACAGGAGACAACACCAGTATGCTTCTAGAATGGCTGCTGAAAGCTTGGGCAAAAGTGATAGCCCACAGTAAATGAGGTAAAAATGCAGAATTACCATGGAAGAGGCTAGAAGAAGGGAATGCCAATTAACTATGTTCAGCTGGGGGATACTTTTTTTGTCAAAGCAGTAAGTTACATGCTAGTAAACAAAGCATGAGGATCATTAGAAGAGCAATAGTAGCTGTCCTCTATAATTCAGAGCTGTTCCTGAACTAGACTTCCTAGTAGAAATGGGGATAAGAAAGATTCTGAAATAATAAAGGCAATATGGGAACTTGCAACCATCAGAAGGAAAATGAGGAGAATTGTATTAGTGAGTACCAAGTTCAGAGTGACAGCCAAGGGGTCTAACCTTCATAGATCTGTAGAATGTAGTGCTTCTGCAGGCAAGATAGATAGGCAGTCAACAAGGGTATGCTTAAATTATTTAACCAAAATAGAGGATGGGTGATTAGAAGGCTGAGGGCTCTTGCCCTAATTAAAAAGTCATGATCTGAGGCCAGGTGCCATCACTGATGCCTGTAATCCCAGAACTTTAGGAGGCCAAGGAGGGAGGATTGCTTGAGGCTAGGAATTCAAGACCAGCCTGGGCAATATAGCAAGATCCCATCTATAAAAAAAATTTAAAAAATTAGCTGGGTGTGGTAGTGAACACCCATAGTCCTAGCTACTTGGGATGCTGAAGCAGGAGGATCACTTGAGCACAGGAGTTCAAGGTTGCAGTGAGTTATGACCACACCACCACACTTCAGCATGGGCAACAGAGCAAGATACTACCTCTAAGAAAAAAAAATTAAAATATAAAAATACAAAGCCATGATTTGGACCTGAACCAAGTAATTTCAGACCTAGAAGCCAATTCCTAAAAGAGCAATTGTCTCCATGAGAAAGAATCCTAGAACAGCATGGCAAGTATTTATGGTAATAATTCTCCCTATCTTTCTCCAAAGGGACTCATGGCCTTTCACTTAGGTGACCATACATTGGAGAAAGAAGAATACCCAGACATTGAAGAAAGTGTCACAATGGCCTCTCCCATTAGAGCAGCAACCACTGGGGTCCAGGTGGTAAATGGAGTCCTCCTAATCTTGATGTCACTCATAGTGGGTCTGTTGTGTTCCCAGCCCATCTGGTGTCCATTTTCTCAGGCCTCAAGTGTATAATTGAAGTGTATATACTTAAGTAATTGGCAGAACTCTCCCATGGGTTCCTTCATCTGTGGGATAAGGGATAGCACAGTGGCAAACACCGCATGGAAACCACTGAAACTGCCCCCTTCCCTTGGTCAAGATAGAAAATCAAAAGTATTACCATAGTCTGAGTTGGGTTTCTTAAAATGGCTTTAAAAAGTATAAAATGCTTTTGGAAGATTTGACATTTTTATAATATTTAGCCTTCAGCTCCCAGAAGGGTAAATACACCCTTCCATTTATTCAAGGTTCCCTTTATGTCTCTATAAATGTGGTTTCCTACATATAAATACAACACATTTCTTGAGAAAGTTATGCCTAAATATTTTAGTTTTAATTGCCATTGTGAATGAGAAATTTCATTACATTTTCTGATTGTTGCTACCTTCTAAACAGCTCTCCAGCTGCTAGTCTAATTCTTTAATCTAGCAAAGGAATCATCATCTCCATGATTCAAAAAAAAGCAATCCAGCTGAGAAATTCACACAAGGACAAAGAAACTCATTCAATTTTGTCTTGTTTTAGGAAGAAGAATTATTAATCATTTATTCAACAGGCATTTATTGAAGGCTCATCAGGAACACAGGATTGGACTGGATGCTTTGTAGGTATACAAAGATGACTATGTGGGCCCTGTCCTCAAGAAGGCTAACAATTCGTAAGAGAAATAAATCTTCATATCAGTAATAATAATAACAAAACAAGAAAGGTAAAGAATTATTAAGGAAAGGTGGCAGGGAGGGAGGGAGGAAGAATGATGGGAACTGAAGGAGAGAAATTTGTCTCCTGAATGGTGGGATTGCAGATACCATCAGGGCACGGGACATGCTGTCGGCCTTGAACAGGAAGCTCTCTTCCCTCCGCTATGAAGAGAAGCGTCACAAGAATGGATTCAGGAAAATAAAATAGAGAGAAGCATTCTTAGTTGTTGCCCAAGGATGGAAACTAAAGAAATTCACCATAGTTACTTATTCTCTGCAAAGTAATAGGCAAGATCATCTGTAGACAGTAGATATTGGGGTTTAAGGAGAAAAGAAGGGATTTTAAAATTGGTGACAAGGGAGATATTATAAGACAACAATTTAAATGATTTAAAGCAGGATTTCACTGTGCGATCTTACAGAACATCCACGTCGGAATCACTGGTGGGCATTTGCTAAAAACGAAGAGTCCCCTGTCCCACTCTAAACCTATGTTATCAGAAAGAAGAGAGAAGAAATATGCATTTTGGTGTCCTGGTAAGAAGATTTTTATGACCACATTTTTCTTAAAATCAATTAAATTGAAGGAATTCTGAGCTGCACCAAGTATTCAGATGAAGTTAGGTAACTTAAATTTGTATATGAAACATTTGATTAATATGACTTTTATATCAAGACCAAGGAATTAAAAAATTGTCTTTAACACTAATGATCAATAATAAAAATATAATTGATATTGTGATAAAGGCCAGTTAATGACTTGTGGAAAGGGGACAAAACAATGGGAGGATAAGAAGATAAAGAAGTTAAAGAGGGTGGGAGAAGCAGAAAAAAGTTGACAAAAGAGAAATTTTGGAGAAAGAGTAAGAGAGAGAAAAAGGGGAAAGAATTGAAATCAGAAAGTGAAAAGGGGTACACAGTTACAAAGGAAGAAATATTAAGGATTAAAAAACATGAGAAAGGGCTAAGTAGATTTGGGGATTACTATTAGCACAGCCTGGTTTCTAATTTAGCCTTCAGAATAAAATATCACGTTGTTGCCACCTTCTTTGCAATTCTGATTAGCAAATTGGCCACTCTTTTTCACAATTAGGAATTTCAGCCAGCAATGTGTTGACTAACCACTGGAGTCCCCCAAAGGAAGATGTTTTTCTTCAGTGCTTTTTGCCACAGGATGGCAAAATTACACCCAGATCTGATTCTCCTGCAAATTTCCTATTCTGACCAGCTCCTAGGGCTCAATGAGCAAGGAAGATCAGAAAAATCTGAGATGGGAGCTATGGACAGTTATCATGGTTGGTGACCTAACATACGAATCACCAGGCCAGTACTTTTTCTATTGGAAATCACTTCTTACCTAGGTAACCAATCAACTGACTCTCTTTAATCTGGATGCTAGATCCCTAAATACATCATCACTCCTTATTTATACTTTTGTACAGAATAAAAATTGAAACTAAAACTCTTCATTTTTACCAGCGTAGCACTCCTATGATATATCATCTAATATTGATGCCCATTGCAGAGAATTTAGTGCCTAGTTGACCAATGCTATGGAAACTTTCTTAGAATTTCCTAAGTGAGAGTTTGAAGTGCAGAAGTGAAAGCAAAGAGGAAGAATTTTTTCTTCCAGGTATTAAAATTCAGTGTAAATAAAACTGTGTGTTTACATGATGATCTTCGATGGAATTGGGTGAGATTCAAAGAGGCATCTGCTGGAGGAGAAAGAGGAATTTCCTTAGCAAGAGCCAGAGTAGACCTGTGGCCTCCACATGCTTCACGGTCCTTACCACACTCTCCCCCTTACCATCTTCATGACCAGAAAGTCATCCCTCCTTCCTCTCTTCCCTCCGTCAAGATTTGGAGTATTCTTTCATGAATCTTCTTCTTGTCATTTTTATTGTTACCTGATTTAATGAACATAAAGATGCTTCCAGTGGAATGGGGGCAGCTAATGTAGTTCTTTTTTTTTTTTTTCCCAGAGAGGGCTTACTTAACAGCTCCTGAGCAATGTACTTTGTTCAGAGTCTGGTTTTAGATGAAAGAAATTCTATACTGTTACTATAACTTCATAGAAGATAACCGTTTTAGACAGAGCTAGATTAATTTTTAAGTGAGTCCTAATTGTGTATTGTTACTGTTTCTGAGGACAATTTGAAATTGTACCAATATTCCCATATCACATTGTATACAAAAATAAAGTTTAAAAAATAACACGCAATCTTAAAATGTGCACTTGCTTTGGCCCAGCAATTCTAATTCTAAATACCCGTCTAAAGAAAACGGGGATACCACTAATGACTGCTGTGTATTTACCAATCCTACTTCTCTTTCTTCCTGGACACATAGCCCACATATGTCAGTCTCCTTTGCAGTTAGGTAGAATAAGGTGACTCTGAGTGTTGACTAATGAAAGGTGGCAAAGTGATGTACATCACTTCAAGACCTGAGCTATAAAGAAACCTTCCATTCAACCCTCCAGGCGCTCTCCCTTTCTCTATCTATGTGACTGAGTGTTGCAGAGGACAAAGTCCTAGATTAGAGGAAGGCTGAGGCACGTAAAGAAAGGTGCTTAGGTCTGGGACTAACTCCATGAAGGAGAGTTCCCTTGACAATCCCCATTGGGCTACATGATTGAGAATTCAGTTTTATTATGCCACTGACATTTTTCATTATTTTTTATGGCATTTAGCCTACTTGCACAAATATACAGGCTATGAAGACTTTAGAAGATTGAGAAGGGAGTGCATAAGGATTAGAAAGCAGAAACAAAACGGTTAATGTTTGCTGATATCATAGTCTGTATAAAATGCCCAAGAGAACAAAACGTATTAGAAGCAATACCAGAGTTTAGTTGTATTTCTGAAAACAAGATAAATATTCAAAATAAGTGTTCAAAATTCATTTATGCAATATCTGTCCTCAAACATCAAAACAGAAAATTATGTTATAAAAAAGGTACTGTTTATAATACCAATAAAACCTATATGGTACTCAAGAATAAATCTATTAATAATAAAAGATGTGAAATATTTATATGGAGAAAAATTAGAAAAGATGACCTGAAAAAATATATGTAAAGAAATGTATCAAAAGGAATTTGTTTATGGGATTATGGAGATAGAAAGTCTCAAGATCTGCAGGGGCATCGACAGGCTGGAGACTCAGGAGAGCTGACGGTTTAGTGCTAGTCCAAAGGCTAGAAAATTTGAGACCTAGGCAGACCTAATGTCTCAGTTCAAGTCTGAAGGCAGGAAAAAAGCCAATGTCCCACTTTGAAGGCAGTCAGTAAGGAAAGAATTCTCTCTTACCTGAGGGAAGGTATCAGTCTTTTTGTTCTCTTCAGGCCTTCAAATGACTAGGTGATGCCCATCCAAATTAGGAAGGGAAGGGTAATCTGCTTTATTCAGTCCCCCAATTTAAATGTTAATCTTATCCAAAAACTCTCACAAAAACATCCAGAATAGTATTTCCCCAAATATTTGAGCACCCTATGGCCAAGTCAAATCGACACATAAAATTAACCACCACAACAAGTTTATGGATAACTAACTTTCGTAAGTTAATATTTCGAAAAAAGTGATTCTTACCAAGTTGGTTGGAATTGAATACAATTCTAATCAAAATTCCATTTTTTCATAAGACTTGAGAAATTCATTCTAAAATTCAATTAAAAGAGTACAGGGCCAATAATAACCAAAATAAATTTTAAAAAGAAAAACAGTAAGTGAGTGTTCTTCTTAGATTTCTCTGTGTTAGTTTCCCATGAATGCTGTAACGAATTACCACAAAATTAGTGGATTAAAATAATATAAACATATTATTTTAGAGTTCTGTAGATTAGAATTCCAACACAGCTTTTACTGGGCTAGAATCAAGGCATCATAAAGGCTGTATTCATTCCTAGAGGATTTAGGGGAGCTGTTTCCTTGCCTTTTTCAGCATCTAGAGGGTGCCAGCATTCCTAGCTCATGCCTCTTTCCTTCATCTTCAAGGCCAACAACCTTGCATGTTTATTTGTTTTTTTCCATTCTTCTGCAGTTACATCTCCTTCTAACTCTGACTTCAGCTGGTAAAGGTTCTTTTCTTTTAGGGACTCATGGGTTAGCTTGGGTCCACCCAGATAACCCAGGATAATCTCCCCATCTCAAGGTCCTTAATTTAATCACATCTGCTGCAAAATTTTTTTTTTGCCATGCAAGGTGACACACTCATAGGTTCCAAGGATTAGGATGTGGACATCATTGATGAGCCATTTTTCTGCCTACAACACCACTTATCAGACTTAAAATTATAGTGTAAATAAACAGTGTGGCATTGGTATAAGACTGTGAAAACAGAGATCTAGAAAGAACAATCATGTGTATTAGGGAATTTGGCCTATGAGAAAGGAGACTTGCAAATAACAGGGTGAAGGATAAATTATTCAATACCTGACAGGCGGATAAGATCTCTACATTATGCAAAAATAAATTTAAAAATAAAATGAAAAGGGAAACTATAAATCTCTTAAAAGAAAAGTTTAGCAAATATATCTATGACTGCAGTCCCCAACTCCTGGGCCATGGATGGGTACCAGTCCATGGCCTGTTAGGAACGAGGCTGAACAGCAAGAGGTGTGGCAGGCAAACCAGTGAAAATTCATCTGTATTTACAGCCGCTCCCCATGGCTTGCATTACCACATAAGCTCCGCCTCCTGTCAGATCAACAGTGGCCTTAGATTCTCATGGGAGAATGAACCCTACTGTAAACTGCACATGCGAGGGATCTACGTTGCGTGCTCCTTATGAGACTCTAGTGCCTGATGATCTGAGGTGGAGCTGAGGCAGTGATAATACTGGTGGGGAGTGGCTGCAAATACAGATTATCATTAGCAGAGAGTTTTGACTACACAATAAATGTAATGTGCTTGAATCATCCCGAAACCATCCCCCTCCCCCAGTCAGTGGAAAAATTGTTTCCGTGAAACTGGTCTCTGCTGCCAAAGAGGTTGAGGACTACTGCTCTATGACATTATTAAAAGAAGCATTTCTTTAAATAGGAAAAGATCAATAAATGTGAGCATTTTAAAATGAAAGCAATTTCTTGGAAAAGATCCCATAAAGTGAAAAGACTGACACAGTCATATTTTGCAATGTATTTCATAAAAAATAATAAAAAAGAAGACATACAAGCAAAAAGAAAAATGAGCAAAGGTATGAACAAGAAATTCACAAGAGTATGGTCAATAAAATATAACAATATGCTCATACTATTCATAGTCAGAGGAATTCAAATTAAAATCTCAATGAGATATAATTTCATAATGTCATTAAATTGAGAAAAATTAATTAGTGGGAATATATCAAGTGTTAGTGACGATGTGAGGAAAAAGCAATTCTTATTTATTGCTGACGGTATTTTAGAGAGGAATTTGGCAACATGTAATAAGGTTGAAGATGATCATTCCATACGATCTAGCAATTTGACTCCTAGATTTTTCCTCTAGAAAAACTCTCTTCTATGAGCTAAAGGCTGTATGTACAAAAATGTTTGTTTCAGCATTGTTTGTAATGGCAAGAAACAAAAACAAACAAAAAATTCTGCCATCCTATCAGACGAGGTCGATCTAGCAGTTACTGAGGACTCGGACTGCACCTTCGGGAGGGGAACGGGTTATGCACATTAAAGGGATAGAGACATGCTGTACTGCTGTCAAAGCCGCACCGATCAACACCAATAAATCTGAAAAACGTGTTAATTAGAAAATTGCAAAAGGATAAAAAGATATAGTACGAAAATTGTTAAAAGAAATGATAATGCATAGTGCTCAGGAACACAAACTTACGTAGTCTACAAACATACGCACAAGAATGATACGAAACAACTTCAGGTAGGTTTTCACCTCTGAAGACGGCCGAGAGGGAAAGGATGACGGGATGAAGCTACAGCCATATAACATTTTGTGTCTGTAAAAGGGCGAGATGCAAACATATATTGAAAAATGTTAACAACTGTTTAATCTTGGTGGTGGGAAACAAGCAGGTCTGTTATATCACATTCTGTACTTTTCTGAATGTTTTCTATTTCAAACGAAATGTTTTGTAATTTTTTTAAAGGAAAAAAAAAAAAAAAGCAGAGGTGGGCAAGAGGCGAGAGAAAGGCCAAGCAGCGAAAGTGAGCGTTTTCCTTGAACTGAAAATCATTCAGTATTTTTTCCAACACGCATTTATTACAGATTTGCTGTGTGACTTATCTTTGTACTAAGAATTTTAACAAAATCCTATTTTCAAAGCCTTGCCAATAGTAATTATACTGGTGTTATTTAATAGTGGAATACTGTGCCTTATGACTTCAACCAGCTGAAGTCAAACCCGGTAGGGATGCTTTATTTTGTATAATACGGGCACGTCCAAGTCTTTAGTAATTGTTAGATTGTTCCTGTGTAATTGGATGGCTGCTGAATCTTTTAAGGACATACCCCGGCTCATTCACTCAGCTCCTTCCTCATCATTCAGTGAAAACTAAACCATCTGTTGTAATAAATATAAGGCTTCCTGCTCTCAGTTCTGTCTTCTGATCCCCCTACTAAATACTGGTTGTCACTTTTAATTTAGAAAAACATCATTATACTCCCCAATTCCTCCTTTAGAATTTTCCTGTGAGGATCTCAAAGCCCTTCATCCACTCAAGGGAGGCACTGCAGTTTATCCAGGGGACTCAGTTGTGGTATTAGCCCCATTTTATAGACTGGATAAGCGGAGATTTCAAGAAGTGTCCACACTTTCTAACTAGCACTTTGAAGTTAGTTAGTGGCAGTCATGAAGCAAAGTATGAGTTGCTACTCTGAGATCTAAAATGTCAATACCGGGCAGTGCTCCATGGAAAAAATTTTAGAAAAATGTTCACAGCATTAAAATCCAACCTGACAGACTCTGTGTCAGTTATAGCTGACAGGTTTTCAGCACTTTTCCACTTAAAGGATGTGGGTGGTCTCCAGGCTCAGACCCTGGCAAAGCTGGCTAGTGAATTGGATGGGACCTAAGAAGGAGAGAGATGCTTGGGGAAGAGAGGGCTGTGGATGGAGGGCTGGAGCAAGGGGAGGCTCTTGCCAATGAAACCAGACGTAAGAGCAGAAAACCTGGACTGTAGGAAGGAAAACACAAAACTGGCTGTGAGTTAATTAAAAGGGCTAGGATTTAGAGTTGTAATATAAAAGGCAGAAAAATCCTTATTTGTAAATAGGAAATGGGAAATTTCACCTTAGTAACCATAAAACAAGGAGTTTAAATGTGAGTTAATCGGCTCTCCTAACATACGACTTACCCTTCCTTTCCTTTTTTCTCCTCTCCCTTTATTTCCTCTGTTTTTCAGAAGTCTCTCTAATATCTATCAAAGATGGTTCATGGGATATAGTCAAGAGATAGCTCAGCAGTTTGACCCTCTGGGATCCTGAACCATGAGATGCTCTTGTCAGTTGGTCCAGAGACCCCAGATATCATGATTCATCCCACTCAATTAAGAAATTTAACTTTTCACTTTCTACCCTCTGTTAAAAAGAAAATAAAACTCTTAGCAATCTGGGACACACCTGGGTCTTGAGCACTGAATCCAAGCTGTTGTTTTTAAGAAAACAGTCTTTGTATCATGTTTAGGTGTTAGCCTGGTAAAAATTAATTAGGATACATTAAAGAACAAGACAATTCATGGCTAAACTGTGCAAGCGCAAACTTCTGATTTGTTGACAAAATGAATTTTTCATTCCAGATGAGCAGAGGCCACTCTTGTTATTTGAAGACTGTATCGATCTGGCTTGTACTCTAAATGCGGCCACTCAAAAGAAACCTTATGAGGTCCTGGCTTGCCCTCTTTATTGACAGATTCGGATCCCAACTCTATCAGGCATATATCTTAAGTCTCTTTGTTAGGGACCAGCAATAAATTACTTGAGGTCAAGTTCTGTTTATATAGTAGACTGTTCCGAGAGAATTACCTTCTTGACTTAATAGCTTCCTTTTGGGTGACATTTCTCCCTGAAAGAAGACAAATTGTCTAAGGTCAGCTTGCAGATCAGCTCCGAGTGTAGGAGGAAATTGTAGCGGATCAGCCAAATTGCACCAGCTCTACCAACCAGCATCAGGCAGCACGCCGCCAGTCAGAGGCCAGCCCTGAGGGACTGTAGCCAGCGCTCCCTGGAAGAGTTTTCAAATCTTTCTCTTTGGGCTGCTCTTGACTTTTATTTCCTCAACACCCTCTCCCACCCCATTCCCAAACTCCTCTGTCAACTCTTAGTTCAGTGCTGAGTTGCTTTAAAAGTTTCTTTATTTCCTTCCGTCTACTAAGGCTGATGTGAGAGTCTGAACCGAAAGAGAGGATACGGCTCTGACTACACTTGAGCTTGAGTCTGTTCAGTTTTGTCCACTGGAGTGATGGGGTAAACCCTGTCATTTTTACTAAGGGGAAAACTTTAGAAATTAGAAGTAGACTCGAAGTAATAGGTTTAGGGGTACTAAAAACAGAAGAATTTATTCTTAAAGGTAAATGTCTTCCACATGAAGAAATTCAAAAAGACAACTTCATCACATATTCACCTACAGCGGAACTGCTAGATTTGCTATTTCAATCTCCCTGTAAAGGAAAAACAGAGAAAGAGAGAAAAATAGAAATACAAGTCTCTTTTTAATTAAGCATTTTATCCTTTGAAGTTATTCTGATTTTTTTCAAATTGATGATGTAATTTATGTAAATAATCATCTATCTATGAAAGGAGTGTGTCTGTCAAAAGCCGAAATAAAAAACATCCGTCATTTTGAAGTGATTAACATTCTCCAGATGTTTAAATCATCAGATTTCAGGAGTTTCTCTTTGTTGTGATAATGATATAGTATCCAGAACAAGAATGTTTACTTTTTTGTATGGGTCAAACGCAGATTTTTCACAATCCTATTAAGGCATGCAGTTCATTGTAATTGTATGTGCAGATGAAAGCATATTCAGTTATTATTATCCCCCTTAATTGTAAACTGCTGCTGGTAATTTTACTGTAAAGCTCAAACAAAAGGAGTGTACTTGAAAGGACCACCACTGCCCACTTATGTAATCAATTTATATATGTCAAGTTTGTACTGGGATGGTTATCCCCTTCTGTTACCAGACATGTGACATGCTACCACCCTGCAGCTCGGGGCCATGCACGCATGCCTCTGGCTCCCTTTGCAGGCGGCTTGGAAATACAGTACATGTCGGTGATAATGTTAAATGACAGTTCCAAACTATTTCCCTTAGGCCTGTTTGAACCTTAGGTTCGAGGTAAAACAGGAATGGTTCCGCTTACCTTCAAGGCCTGAGAATCCTCTCCACTGGCGGATTTAACCCGGACTAGTGGTGAAGCTCCCTGGAGGTCCAATGACCCTTGTTAGGGGACCTATTGAAACATTAATGACATGTAGGCACTTCATTCATAAAGTCAGGCTCAACTCATGTCTAGCATTACCCTCCACACACCCCTGCCGGCTTCAGATCTGAAATGCTTGTAGGGATTTATTAAAACCATTTGACTAGGGCACAAACTGACTACACGCTTATTATGTGCTACCTCAATGCAGACAAGGCTGAGAGGGAGGTCTCGAATCCCCATGTGGCCAGAGCGGTATTGTAGAACCGTATTAATTAAGAACAAGCGATGCAGAATAATTTCTCAAGAGCTGTTCATTAATAATAATGTCTCTGGCCTTTTCTGGTCTATTGATCTCCTGACATATACATTCAGGAATTTAAGACGGCATTATTCCATCAATGGCCACACGATTCTTCTCTCTTGAACATGCCAACAGAGGGAGGAAATGTCTTCCTTTAGTGTTCTTACGGGAAATCAAAGCACTATAAGGGTTAGATAATGATGAGTCAGACATAGAATACCTTCTTTCTTACTAGACTGAAGCCTTGGTAATAGGCTAATAATTAATAGTTACCATCTGCTATTCCTTGTGCCCAAGCTTCAAATCATTCTTCATTTGTATTTGAACACACACATTCCTTTTAATCATTCCATGGCCATTTAAGTACTTTGATAATCCTTGGGTCCCTAAAATGTTTCCAAATCTTCCCCATCTGACATGGGCCCTTGAATTAGAACTTTATTAAAGAGGAAGTATGTGTAATAAGTGACAAAAGCACTGAGCAGGGAATTGGGTAACTTGGGCTGTCTTCCTCATTATGTCCAAGCATCAAAGCAGGCGCCTGAGCCAGTCCATTGGCTCAGTCCATTAGCATTCTTGTTCCTATCTTTTCTGAACAAATATAATGGCCTCTTCCATCACATAATTGAACCCCTCATTTAATGTAACGTAACCCTCATTTTTCTTCAGTCTAGAAGAATATTAAGTTTGGGATTTTCATGGGACCTGAACATCATTCTTTTTTCTAAATTAGATAAAAATATTTGCTTCTAGATTTTTATACAACATTTCAATTTTGTTTCCACTGGATATACAAAGGGTCCAAATTGTCTTGGGTAAGATAAAAAACATGCAGAGAAAACTAGAGACAGAGCAATACCATTTCCTATTTATCATCATCATCATCATCACAGCTACTCTTTACTTAACACTGAGAGAGCACATTTTAACTGTTCACATCAAATTAAAATGAGAATATTATTTAGAAACTAAAAATTGGACCACATAGGGTAAATGACTTACCCAAGGTCTTATATTTGTCCACTCATTTATTGAGCATCTATTAATGCTTTGCTGGGCACTGTACTTTATATTTATAATAGAGCAGGAATAAGATAAGCTCTCTTGTCCTAGGAAAGGGGCAGAGCCAAGACTGGAAACTTAGGGGCAAGAAAAACTGCTTCTACCTCTACTTTCTAATTTTTTCCCTCACATCTGAATCCATTGCTTTTGAACATAAAAAGAATTTTCTATTGTAATCCATTTTATTTTGATAACCCCATGGAGCAAATGGCGGCCACACTTCTCTGGGCAGGATAGGTAATGGCTGTGGAGGAGAAGAAAGAACATACAATTTGTTTTCTCAAATTATTATCCTTTCACATTATGATAATTGTCTTTACTGAGCTCCAAAACTAATGTCTTTGCTGATAAACCAAGTCATGTCATTGCCAGAACAGTATTTTTTTTTTTTGATAAGTCAAAATTCCTAGTCCAATTTTAGGCTTTTTGGGAATTTTGTGGTTATCTTAAAAATATCTAAAAAGGTGAATGGTAAATCTTTCTTCTTGAGCACTTTCTCGTCAACAAGCTAGTATCATGGACCAAGGATGCTAAAGAGCTTCAAAGTTCGTAAATATGTGAAGTTGGGCAAACAATGGGGAAAGCATCATGAGGACATTCTCAAGACTGATCAGCCTTTCTAGGTCTCTAGCAAGTAATTTAGCAAGAGACTGAGACAAACTTCCTTATTTTTATATTAGTACCAAATAAATAAATGTCTTAATGGAGTCTGTTAAGTGTGAGTGGCCTGTTGGCAAAATCAAAATAATATTTTCAGTGATTTGCTATGTAAACAAATTTAACAAAATCCTCTTTCCTTTTCCCTTTTCCCCCTGCCTCTGCCTCCTCTCCATCTCTGTCTTTCCCTTCCTTCTTCTCTCCTTCTCCTTTCTCATTTCCCCTCCCCACCATTTGTTTTCCTTGGTATATTGGTCATAAAGACTCACTGCTTCTCCCTCTTTAGTCTATATTAGATCTAATTGTTTCCACAGGTATTATCATATTTAGACCCTAGCAAATACTTCTTAGTTCTTGACTTTAAGTTTATTTTTTCATCCCCTGAATCATTGCCAGATTAGTCTTCTTCATATTCCATTTTCATATTAGTAAATATCCACTAGCTAGTATAAAATCCAAACTCCTTTGGATTTTTTTTGATCATTTATGAAGCTTTTTTTTTATCATCTCACCCTCTCACAACCCATTTCTTGGTAAGCATATTATATCACACTTTACTGTTAACAGTGTACCTTCACATCTAATAATAGTCTATGAGAGACTAATAAAAACCTTATATGAAGCTCAGAGAGGTTAAACTACTTATCTGACATCGCACTTGTATTGAAAGAGCGTGCTTAATCTTGAACCTTGGCCATTTGCATCCAAATCCTAGATCCAGGAGTTGGCAAACTATGGCTTGAGGGCCACATGTGGCCTGCTGCCCATTTTTGTAAATAAAGTTTTATTGGAACATAGCTGTGACCATTTGCTTTTTCACAATGGCAGAGTTGAATAGTTGCAGTAGACACTAGATAACCCACAAAGCAAAAATATAGTTACTACTGGCCCTTTATAGAAAAAGATTGCTAACCCTGGGTCTAATGTATCAAAATCTGATCTTTAAAATAAAAAAGTACCCCAAATTCACCCTTTAAAAATTATAAAAGTAGTGCATGTTTATTGTAAGAACTTGGTAAAATATCAAAAAGTTCCAATACCCACCCCATTTGTCCTTCCTTTTGCCTCACTGAACAGTTGGATCTTAGAGCCAGTAGGTAGGGCTGAGCCTGGGTGGGTGAAGAGTCAAGTAGCCCAGAGCAGGAGCTGTCCTTACCCATTCCTCTTGGAGTCCTAGAGGGATTAGGAGGGCATATTCACAGGAGGACTGCCCTGCATGGGGAGTCAGAGCCCGAGCAGTGTAAGGAAGGCATGCCTGTGGATGGGCAGCCTGACATGTTGCACCAAGCTCCCGTGGGGTGAGGAGGGTTGCTCTGGGGAGTCAGACTCCTAGTGGGAGAAGATATTGCTATATACAAGGGCATTAGTCAAATCAGTAAATATGTTAAGAATAATGGGAGTTAGGTTTCTCACTGTCAGGGAAGGCATTTGCAAATATGAAAAGGGGGAAAACTAGAAAGAACCTGTGATGTTTGCTTGGAATTAAAGACATTGGTGTAAATGCATAGATTTCAATAACCATTGATAGATATACAAATAAATACAAAGGTAAATATGTATGTAAATAGGTATATTCCTCAGCTGTATATACTGTGAGGGCCTAAGAACGGTGACAAGCCAGTAGCAATTAGTACATATAGCTCTAAAATCTTGGCTTTAAATACCATCCTGAACTAAAAAAAATCAGGACTCCTTGGAGAGATGACTCATTCCAGGACTGGGGCAAGGAAAGTAGAAGATGAGCCCAGAATATCTTGTTGTGACAAAGCAAAGAAGTACTCAACAAATGATGGGGGCTTGTCAAAGACACACAGAAAACGACTTGAATAAAGAAAGAACAAGATGAGCATCAAAATAATGTTATTAGTAGATTATAATAAAATAAAACAAGAAACCATATGTCCATAGTAATATAAATTAATAAATTGAAGTTTGATGAGAAATGGGATAGAAATGGGATTAGCACAGTGCCAATCTATCTCCCTACAGAAATACTTTTTCATTATTATATAAACAAGAAGAGTAACTTTACATGAAGAAGCCTGGAAGACACAACTTTAATAAAGTGATCCAAGTGAACATCATCTATAATGCTGATAAATCAAACTCATGGGCGATCTGATAGGATACAATGAGAAAACCGTATCATTAACTCTTGTGATATTCCTGCCATGGGTGCATAGCAGAATCTAATCATGAAGGAATACAGACAGACATCAATTGAGGTGTGTGTCTATAAAATTACATGCTTGTAAATTTTAAAAGTGTCAAGGTCATGAAAGTCAAAGAAAGCCCAAGGAAGTATAGGAACTATTCCAGAATAAAGGAGACCAAAATGGACATGAGAACTAAATACAATGTGTAATCCAGAGCTGGATTTATTTTGTTATAATATGCACTTGGGGGCCATTTAGTGCAAATTAAATGGGATTGAGGATTAGATAGCAGTAATGTATCAGTATCGTTTTCATGATTTTGATAGCTTTCTGTGGTGAGGCATATAAACGTCCTCATTTGTAGGAAATACACACTAGAGCTTTCAGAGGTATTGAGGGGGTAATATGCTGGCAACTGACTTTCAGATGGTTCAGGAAATAAAAGTTCTTTATACCTCACTTACAACTTTTCTGTAAGTTTGAGACTGTTTCAAAATCTTTAAAAAAGACTTTTTTTAAGTTAAAAGAAGAGAACAAAAGTCACTTGTGAATTTCCTGTCCTTTTTGTTTTTTGTTAATTTTCTGTGGCAGTATCGCTTTTGTTGATTTATACATTCTCTTTATATATAATGATGTTAACTGTTTTTTCCTCTCACATATATAGTAGAAATCTTCTTTTCCACTTATATTGATGTTTCTGTTTTCATTATTCTTAGGAAACAAAAACCTCCTCAACTGTGATTTGTCTTTAAACTTTTCTGTATTGCCAAATGTATTAATTTTATTTAGAGTTAAGTTTAGGAAAACCTTTACCACCTGAAGTTCAAATAAATATCCGTCTATTTATGTATATTATTTTTAAAAATGTGATTTAGTCAGGAATTATTTAAGTGTACATGTGAAGAAAGAACATAACTTTTCCAAAAAAATAGCAATTGTAAAGATCCATTGTGAGTCACAGAAGACAATAACACTACAAACAATAAACTCTGCTCAGTTAGGGAGGAGCAATTGTCTGACTCCAGAAATAGAATCTGACTCTATAATCTGGGGGGCCCAATCTGATGCAAAGAAGCTTTCTACCTAGTGGCCCTTGTGGTTTTTCTATTGTTTTTAGTTTTTATCTTGAAGAAATAAAAATCCATGCTTTTCTGCAATGCAGCAAAACCAATATTAATAAGAATTGCAATAGTTTACATTTTCAAAAATAATACATCTATTCAATAAAATATCTGCAGTATTAAATGGAAATGTATCTTGGTTATCTGAAGTATATTGAAAAATCAGTGATTTATTTTCTAATAACTTACATCTAAATGAGGTTTAGATAAATCCAAGTTTAGCCTGAGAGAACTTAAGACAAGAATAATTAAGATTAATCCTTTTGAGTGTAGCTGGCACCTTGTTTTCTTTCTCAAATTTAGTTTTTATTTTTATCAAAATATGTTCATAGATTAAAGAGTCAAACACTAACACTAATAATAAGTATGGTAGCCTATGGTGCTTTTTGCCAAACATTTCCTGTACTCTTCACTTTTGAGTGCATGGTAGTATTGTATGTTTTTGGTTCCCTTATGTTTAGGTGGAGCTAATGAGTCGTGAGTGGAAATGGGTGTGGGGTATGTCATTTCCAGGCTGGAGCATTTAATTACTAACATGAGACTCTCCAGAACTATTTTTTTCACTCTGGTACAGTGACTGGCAACATTCAAGATGGTAGCAGCTCCATCAGCCTGGGTCTATGGGAATATAATGAACAGACACTGCTGCTATTGGTCGTGGACTTTTAATGTGAGCAAGAAATAAATATTGGTGCTTTAAGTCACTGAGATTTTGGGAGTTTTGTTGCTGTAGCATAACCTAGTCAATCCTGATTAATATAATGATAGTAATGTACTAATTATTATTTTATACTATTTATCATGAATGTTTTATGTTTATTATCATTTTATTATTTTATGTTAGTTTATATTACTTGCTAGTTTATCATTATAATTATTTTAATAGCAAACACATAGTTCTTATTATGTACCAGGCATTATTCTAGTGCTTTACATATATTAACTCATTTAATGTTAATAATTATTCATTGAAGTAAGTACCATTATTATCCCCACTTTATACATGGCAAAACTGAGGAACACGGAGGCTAAGTAACTGGTTCAAGTAAGTGGTGGAATTGAATTTTGAACCCAGGCAGTTGTTCTCAGAGTCTAGCATCTTAACCACCGAGACTGTTATATATGACTTCATTAGCTTTGCTGCATCTCAAATTACCAAAGCTTTGTGGCTTAAACTAACAATCATTCGTTATCTCACAGTTTCTGTGGATCAAGTGTATGGGCCTCGATTAGCTGAGTTCTCTGTCTTAGCATCTCAGCAGGCTGCAATAACAGTGTTGGGCTGGAAGCTTGAATGAGGAAGAATTCACTTCCAGGCTCTTTCAGGTTGTTGGCAAAATTTATTTCCTTGCAACTACGTGACTGAGGAATCTGGCTTTTTGTTACCTGTTGGCTGGTGGCTACTCACAGGTCCGAGAGGCCACCTGTGGGTCCTTGTACATCACCATTATAGGTGGCAAAAGGAGAATGGAACCGGAAGGACAAACGGAAAATATCCACCACATTTTCCAAACAACAAATGCATAGGATCCTATAAAGAGGGAAAAGACATTCAAAGAATGAAAAGGGCTCTTGGATATTAAAAATATGCTTGAGACATTTTCTTCTGCAATCATATTTTTAATTTCTAAAGGCCCTTTTTATTTTGTTTAATGTCCCTTCTTTTTAAAGAATTCTTGTGTATGTATTACGGATGCAATATCTCCTTTTGTCTCAGAGAATTTTAGTAATTGTTGTATTTTTCAATATTTTTCCTTCCTGCATAGATTTGCTTTTTTAAGTGTCTTTTATCTTTTGTTTGTTTAGGTCTCAGTCTTTCATATTACGTGCTTGCCTCAAAGGCCTAGTAATTATTAATTATTTGCTTGTATTAATATTTATGAATATGGAATTAAAAAGCTGAGTGGCAGCTCTGTGACTGTGGGTAGGGTTTGCCCACTGGATTCTTCCCTGAAAGGTGATCTCATTGAGCTCTTTCATGCACCTCCATCGTTGGCATTTTTGGGTGCATCCATTTGCACTGGTTAGCTCCCCTCGAAAAGAATCTTACACTCATGTGTTGGAAGGATATGCCTGGCTGTCAACATATGGGGAACTGAGAGGTGGGAGAAGTCTAGAGGCCTCAAGCTTAAGTGAATAAATATATACTTAGTTCCTCAATTATACCTGGTGTCCCTCAGTTCAGAGAATAAACTTCTAGTCCTTCAGCTGAGTGGAGTGGAGGATGCAATCTGATGGATTAAGTGCTTTCAATGGCATCCCCCCATTTTTAGCTCCACCTTTATCTCTACTTCCAGAGGAACATAGTGCCACCAGTTCCTGAGACTCTTTGCATTCCTGGCTGTAATCAGTGTTGCCTCTCAGCTTTTCCCACTGACAGTATAAAATGCTGTTTTCTCAAGTCTGCAAGGTCAATTGCCACTCACGCTGATGCTTTCCAGCTTCCAAAGCTGCTGCTGCCTCCTCTCTCATTCTCTCTGTTTTTGTGATTTACGTGTATTAAAAAAATAATGGGTTTTAGAGAAGAATTGAATGCAAATGTGTATGTTCAATCCACCATTTTTAACTTGAAGTGATTGCTTGCAATTTCTATCATTGATTTCATGCAATATCACATTTCATGTTCTACCATATTTCTGCCAATTTTATTTTTTTTCTTCTCTAGGATATGACATAATATTACACTGGGGCATCACTCCCTTCCCCACCTCACCCTCCATCTGAACCCAGCTTCTAATACATTCTAAAGAACCACACTTCTTGGTTTTACATGTTTCCCCCAAGGGACATACTGTCCTCTCCTTGTCTAATAAAGGACTAAGGGATCTGTATCTGTGTTTCAAGCATTCTATTACACTTAAGACAACTAGTCCCTAAAAGGAAGGTTTAGATATACATGCAAGTATGGAGAAATGGCAAAAGCAAAAAATCTTCTTATTTAGGGTCAGAAGAAATCACTTTGAGTCCTGGGTCTACTGCTTAGTTGTTATGTGACTTGTTTGAGTCTAATGTTCTGATTCTTAAAAGAGATACTACTTATTTTACAAGGTTGTTGTGAAAATTCACAAGATAACTAACACTTGCAAAGTTTATATAATAGCATAGGTAGTTTTCTAGTTTAAAATAGCAGATTGAAACTCAGAAAAATATGTCCCTTAAAAAAAAAGAAAACACTTCTGAAACCAAATATGAAAGCAGCCAATAAACTTCAAAATCTAGCAGCCATGAATAAGAACTGAAGAGCCTGAAAAGTCATGGATCCCAAACAAGCACCCTCCACCTCCTACCCTGCCCAAAGACTAGTCTGATAAACCAACTGAAATGAGCCAAAGCCTGAGAATATTTCCCACACAGGAATACCATAATCTGCCCCCACCTCCAACTAATTGGGGTGAACCTTAATGGGAGGTATTTAACAAGATCTCAAAAAGACAGTAATGCCCAAATATGACAGGAGAGAAGAAGAGAGAAGAGGACAGAGAGGGGAGGGGAGGAGAGGAGAAAAAAAGGGAGAGGAGGGGAGAAAGGTTAGGAGGTTGCTATGGTCTGAATGTTTGTGTTTCCCCCAAATTCATTAATCACCAATGAGGTAAGGGCCTTGAGAGGTGGTGAGTTCATGAAAGCAGAACTCTCATCGATGGGATTAGTGCCCTTATAAAAGAGGTCCCAGAAAGCTGCCTTGCCCATTCTACCATAATGAGGACACAGGGAGAAGTTGCCCTCTATGAACCAGACAGTGGACCCTCACCAGACACCAAATCTGCCGGCACTTGGATCTTGGACTTCCTAGCCTCCAGAACTGTAAGAAATAAGTTTCTATTTTTTATAATCTACCTATTTTGTTATAACAGCCCAAATGGACTAAGGTTGTTAGCTAGGTACAGTGGCATGTACCTATAGTCCCAGCTACTTGGGGAGGCTGGAGCAGGAGGATAGCTTGAGTCCAGGAGTTCAAGGTCAGCCTGGGCAAGATAGCAAGACTCTGTCTCAATAAATAAATAAGAAATGTTTAAAAAGAAAAGATAAGACAGGGTTTATTACAGACAATCTAGACAAGAGATTTTGGTGGCTTAGACCAGGATGGTGAATGGTAACAGTGGTAGTTGTGAAAGATGGTTAGATTCTGGATACTATTTGAAGGTAGAGCCTAAAAGATTGATTTGGGTATGAGAGAAATAATGGAGTCAAAGAAGATCACAAGTTTTTGGCCTGGATAATTGAAAGCATGGAATTGCCATTAATTGAGATAGGGAAGATTGTAAGACAGTAGGTTTAGGAAGGTGTGTGGGAAAAATATGGAGCTAGTTTTGAACATGTTATGTCTGAATGATCTATTGGACATTCAAGTACCAGTGTCAAGAAATTGTATATGTGAGTGTGAAGTTCTGAGAAATTTGGGCTAGAGATATAAATTTGGGAAGTGTCAGAATGTGTGTATATGTGTGTGTTCCTGTGTGTGTGTGTGTGTGTGTGTGTGTGTGTATGTCAGAGAGAGAGAGAGAGAGGGAGAGAGATGGGGCTGTGTGAGTTTGTCATGAATTTGAAGAATGAGAGAAAAGAGAGGCACTAAATACCTAAGGAAACACATAATTAAAACAACATTATGAAATCAAGAGATAAATTAGTAAGGACAATGAAAACCAAATTAGTCAATGCTGAAAATTAAATTGCTAACGTAAAGAAATTGTTTAAGATTACAAAAAATACAGATAAAAAAGAGATTAAAACAATTAGGAGGTGCTGATAGATATGCAAGACAAAGAAAATCCAACATATGTATAATCAATTTCCTTATCAGTAGAGAGCCCAAGTAGAATCAAGTTAGCAATGTAAAAAGTATAAAAACGTTTGTTGAATAAACTAACATTTAATTTGGATGAATGAAGATTTTATATCTTACTTGCTAGTTTGAGTAGTATACACAATTATCACTTCTAATGGAGAGTTTTCATTTATTTAAAGGACTACTTTTATGTTAACATTCTGCAGGGCAAAATTTGTCACAGGTAATTAATACAGTAGAATCTGGTTTTTGGTATTCCCCCTGCCCCCGGTTGTTTGAGAGTTCTCCATAGCCCAATTAATAACTTAGTTACTAATGTCCATGTCATAAATACTTGAGACTAACAGTGCCCTTGCATGTCTTTTTTTCACCAGTGATGTACTGTGCTTACCCAGATTCAGTTTTGTTTGTCCCCAAACTGATCATGAGAGCTATACAGTTGTAATAGTCTTCTAACTTCATTGAATATTATATTAACCTATGAAATATGGAAGTGAAAAGAACATTATTTTTTCTCTCAAAACCAAGTTGGGAAAATTCCTGATTAGGATGTAGAAAGTTGGAAAATACCATTGCTCTCAACATAGTTACCAAAACAAGCTGGATAAAATTTAAAATAATTGTAGATCTGAGAACACAAAGAAATGTAAATAAACCATATTCCAGAAAATGTTATGCCCTTCATAGAAGAAAAGAGACACATGGCTGCTCTCATCCCTATTATAACAGCAGCAGGAGGGAGAATTTACCAGAGACAGGGATAAAGAGAAAAACCAATTTTTTAAAGAACTTTTAATGGCTGAAATTGAGCAGATAGGATGGACTAGAATTCCAAGGAGCACCAGCCATAGACAGGTCTGCATCCACCCACCAATTCTTTTCTAAGCTTCTCGCTGAGGGCTCAGGGGTACTATAATAAGACCTAAGGGTAGAGCAGGACAGCTAGAAAGTGCAAGGTGGCCACCTGAAGACAGGGAACAGGGAAGGGGCATTGAAGAAACCCATTCAAGGCATTCTGGGATTTCAGCAACCAAAGTTGGGGTGGGGCAGGAGAACTGAGAAAAAGCTCTTCAAGGTATTCTGGGCCTTCATAGAATGTAAATGTACCTTTTGGAGTTGGCAGAAGAGCAACAGGGAGAAGAAAGTTCTCAGGTGCATAAATCCTGAAGCAGGGCTGGAGAGCAAGGGGAACTTCCAAGCAACCCCAAAGTCTGGCAGCCATGCTGTAATGTCAGATATCCCACAGTTCAGATAGCTGGAGGCATGGCTGTGAAGCACAAAGAGGTCTCAGGAATCTCACTAGTGCTCAGAGTCTCACTCCTACTGATGGGAAAATTTTGGTTCCATCCTTAAAACATTTAAAGCTGGCAGTGAACTGAATCAAACTAATGCTGAAAAAAGACGTGATCCACCTCAAACAAGTCAGATTCACTTAGCACCCCTGCCCGCTCAAGCGGCCTGACAGAAAAAGGAATTTGTGCTCTTCTCTGGAAGTAAATATTATTTACTTTATTCTTTATTATTCTTTTATTTAAAATGTCTGGAATATGATAAAATATTATAAGGTGCTAACAGAAGCAGGAAAATGTGCTCAAGAGAAGAAGCAGTCAATAGAAGCAGATTCAGAAATGACCTACCTGTTGGACTTACCATTCAAGGATTTTTAAGAAACAATGATACAAATACTAAAGGATGTAATGGAAAAGGTGGAAAACATTCATGAAGAGATGAGAATTTAAGGAAAGACATGGAAACTATAAAATGGAATCAAAGTGGGATAGAGGAGCAAGTCTGAGTACTGTATGGTGCTTGGCTCTTAGATCTACACCCAGACAATCTCCATGGAGAGAGGGCAATAAGTTGAAAGGGAAGAAGAAGGTTATGGGGGTGAGGAAATGGAAGTGCAGGGGGAGGGGAAGGAGGAGGAAGAGGAGGAAGAAGAGAAAGAGGAGATAAGAGGAGGAGGGAGAAGAAGAGGAAGAGGAAGAAAGCACTATCTCATTAAAAGCTCTGTAACACACTGGGGCAAGGACAAATCTGAAGATGCATCAAATAGAGTGCAATGCAAATAGCTGAAGATGCATGCCCCTTTACCATGCTTCTTTGGTCCATTGAGAGACTCAGTGCATAGGAGATACCAGCACCTGGCAGAGAAGTGGTGACGCGAGGAGGGAACATCAGGTTCCTGAAAGGAAGCAGCAGTAGTTTCTGAGAGCAACGTGACGTTTGGTATACACTATAGTACCTAACAAGCAGAAATGAAGGTTAGTAAGTGTGCTAGCACCCCAACGGGAATAGTAGTACAGCTAATATCTAAAGATAGCTCACTCAGTTTAGACATGATATCTTCTGGAGACTCCCAGGAACACGTACTGAGGACTTTTCAGGGCCCCGAGGTCTTCCATAGACTGTGGGGGCAAAAACAAAGACACTTGACACCTGGGTTATTACTGTTAATATTATTCCAGCTATATAATAGGCTGATGAGGCTGACTTAAGCTCTGATTTTCATAAATGAGATCTATTTCTCTTCTTGCAGAACTTTCATGATAGAGAAGAGTGGCTTATTTCCTTCCTGCGTGTAAAGTTGCTCAGTTGATATAACACAGTGCTTAAGGAATCAAAGAATATTTACCTTGTATTAGAAAGTCTTATTGATCTAAGCTAAGGTAGTGTTCTATTATACTAATGGTTCCATTTGTTCCTGAGAGAAATCAATGGACTTTTTCCTCCTTCTATTTGGCATTCTTTTCCTCCCAGAGCTCAGCTTATTGCGTGAGGCTATTCCTTTTCTATCTTCATTTATAAGAACTACTAGGAACTGCTTTATTTACCTGACATTCTTTTAGACAACTTCTTGTTCTCAACTTACTTGGCTTTATTTCTGATGAAACTTGGCTATACTTAATAGGTTTTTCTATTTCAATTAATTACTTATTAGTACTGCATTTTAACTTCACAAGGTTGATTACAATCAACAGCTTTAAGGTCACCATACTTCAGCTTAGTTTCAGTATATTGATTTGAACAAATGATGCAACTCTGACAAAAAAAAAAGGATTAACTGTGTCCTCAAGACTGAGTTATATTCTTAGCAGAACGTTGATTGAAAATTACTTTTTAGAAAAATTAATTCAGGTGACTCATAGTTCCAGGTCAAGTGTAAAAATAATATAGGGCAGGCACGGTAGTTCATGTCTGTAATCCCAGCACATTGGGAGGCCAAGGCTGAAAGATCACTTGAGGCCAGGAGTTTGATACCAGCCTGGGCAACACAGCAAGACCCCATCTCTACAAAAAGTAAAAAAAGAAAAAAAAACAGAGAAAATAGCTGGACATGGTGGTGCACACCTGTAGTCCTAGCTACTTGGGAATCTGAGGCAGGAAGATCCCTTAGGCTTAAGAGTTCAAGGCTGTGGTGAGCCATTGAGCTACAGTCATCCTACTACTGTATTTCAGCCTGGGCAACAGAGTGAGACTCTGTCTTTAAAAAAAAAAAAAAAAATATATATATGTATGTATATATATATACACACAAATACATATATATATAGAGAGAGACAATGACTTCTTCCTACTTGTATACAACAGAATTTGATGGAGTTTGATGGAGACATTCAGGTCATACAACACTTGCCATTTTTAACATTATTTGGACCAGGATATGTATCCATAAGATAAAATATAACAAAGATAATTACTGAATTCTTACTTATATCCAGTTTTTGTAAAAAAAAAAACAAAAAACAAATCTCAAGCTTACTAAGTCAAATAAGAGTATTCCTTAATATTTTGTGCGATTATATGTGCTTTTGCAGTATTGGTGGCTAAATTCATAATGGTACAAAGGTGGAAAAGAAGTGAGAGGCATCTAGGGACACCAGACAGCATTATGGGTATATCTTGTTTGTAATATACAACAAATGAGAGATGGAAATGTGAACTTACAAAGTAAACCCATTAAGAGCTAATAATTTAATTTTCAAAAGGATTCACTGCTGAGTGCTTTTAAATTGTAGGCTCTAAAAAGTAGCGAACTGCTTGCCACTTTTATTGCTAAAAGCGAAATACATGTACCTCTGCTACATTAAAGCTGAGTCATGGATCTTACAAACAAGTTCTGGGTCTTTTTTATAGATAGGCTCCCCCACCCGCAACCACCAAGGAATTTCAAAACAAATGTACTTATTACTGACATTTTGTCCATATTTCTACCACATTTGTCTGATTAGCTTGACATTCAGCAACGGCTGTACAGTTGTGGCGGCTGCTAATGACTTTTGTGGGTGTACCTGAGAAGAAGGCATTTTATGAATAATATACTGCAGTGGGCCCAGGAGGGCAAAGCTCAGGGTCTCCCGCCTGAGAATAAGCTTTTTTGCATCCTGATTTTTCATCAGTCAATTACTGTTACTCAGAGGTAGAAGCACTAAGAGTCGCATTTTGTAGTTTCAGGTTCATTTACATATGCACTGTTTAAAACCATCTGTGACCTGGGCAAACGTAATTTTTGAGATTCTGCTAGCCTAACTAAGAAAAGATTCAAATGATGAGCATAAAGTTAGAAATGAAGACTTAAAAAACAAAACAAAACAACAACAAAAAGCTTATTCTAGTGAAAACTTTTAGATTATTTTAAAGGAAATGAAGTAGCAAAATGATTTCATCTTTTCTCACACTGACCCAAGTATAATTGTTGATTTTTTTTCATGTTTTATTTCTCTCTCTTTCTCTCTCTGACTCTTTCTTCAAACAATTGTAAGTGGAACTGATGGAATATTGTGCTCTATTAAGAATTCAAAGAGATTTGTTTGAAATTAAAAACTTTTACGCTTTGGAGATACCATCAAGAAAGTGAAAAGTCAACTTACAGAATGGGACAAAATATTTGCAAATCACGTATCTAATAAGGGACTTATATTCAGAATATACAAAGAACATTTACAATTCATTAATAAGGAAAAAACCCAACTAAAAAATGGGCAAATGATTTGAATAGACAATTATTCAAAGAAATACACAAATATCGAATAAGTACATGAAACAATTGTCATCATTATTAGTTATTGGAAAATACAAATCAAAACCACTAGATCAATTGTTTAGCCACTAAAATGGTTATAATAAAAAAGATGAACAATAAAAAATATTGGTAAGGATGTGGTGAAATTGAAACTCTTATTCATTGCTGGTGGGGATGTAAAATGATGTAGACTTTTTGTAAAATAGGTTAGAAATTTTTTAAAAAGTAAAACATAGGTTTAATAATTCTACTTCTGGGTATCTACCCCCCAAAATGAAAACATAAGTCCACTCACAGACTTGTACAGGACTGTTTCTAACAGTATCAATAACAATATCCAAAAAGCAGAAAACAATGTCATGTCCAAATGTTTATCATTGGATGAATGGATAAAATGTGATGCATGTACAACGGAATCCTATTCCTCAGTAAAAAGGAAAAAAAAGACCGTACATGCTGTAGTATGGATGAACTTTCATACCTCAAAAACATCTCAGTGAAAGAACCTGACATAAAAGAATGCATAGTGTATTATTCCATTTGTATGACATGTCCAAAAAAGGCAAACATATAGAGACAGAAAGGAGCTGGGAATGAAAAGTGATTGTAAATAGGCACAAGGTTTCTTTTTGGGATGATGGAAATATTCAAAATTAGATTGTGATGACATAGTACAGCTCCACAAATGTACTAAAGTTCATTAAATATTGCATTAAATGAGTTAATTTTATGGTTGTTAAATTACATTTCAATAAAGCTGATTAGGGAAAGAAGATTTATTATGAGTTCTGACCCAGATCCTGAGGGCTCTACTACCTACCAGATGGTATTATATTTGGTGGGTTTCCCTTTATTATACAGGTTTATTATGACCCAGACTTGAGAGTGTATTTGGAAAAGTTTGTTTCGTGGAAGTTATTTGGGTATTTTGATTTGGGGGAGCAGGAACAGATAAGGGGTGATAGAGCACAGGCTCTCCCATGTGCATTATTATTGGATGGTGACTGACAGGATTCAGCCAGGATGATCAGCTAATTCCAACTCCGAAACTCCAGTTTCTTCTGGGATTCTTTGATAAGTTTCAAGGAGTAAGATCTGCTGAACTTAACTCCTCACTAAAATATTCCTTCCTATTGAAAAGAATAGGTCTTCTTAAATTACAGGAGGTATTAAGTAATTTTTAAACCTGATAAAATAAGATTCCAATTTCAAGAACTTTTAGTACCTTCTTCTTATAGATTTTAAATTTGGTGAAAAACTCATGAAATGCCCTTCAAAACAAAGCAAACAAAAAAGCCCTTGTTTTTGGATTATTTCCCAGAGAACAAAGACTACGCTAGTGTTAAAGCTAAATGTGCCTCTGTCTGATGCCTCTGTCCCAGCTTTGTACCCCTACGCCTGTTTTTTATTTTTCTGAAAAGATAAAAACATTGAAAATATGCTCTAACAATCTTGAAGTCTAGTTCCTAACTTATTTATCAAGTGTAGAAGCCCAAGTTCCAACACGATTGTTATTTCAAGTAAAAAACTTCTCTCTGAACTTCCAAAACAGGCACATTAAACCACATGTACATTGGTTACCTGCTCCCATCCCCCACCCTCCTCCCGACCTTTTTTTTAAAGATACCTTCTGCATGATGGAAGCTAAAAGGTGGCAGCTGTGCCAAAGTAGTGGACCCTAAATCGCTGAGGAAAAATGAGAGAGGGGAGGCTCTGATTGCTCACAGTACCAGAGTGAATATGCGCTCTCAACCACAAATCAAGCAAGCTGAAAAAAAAAAAAAAAAAAAAAGACCCAATCAAGGCAGTAATGGCCTCCACTTCAAAAACAGACAAGTGCTTCTTACTTGAAAAATCCTACCATTTATAGCTGATTGCTAACCCTGGCCTCATTTCTAATCTAAAGGGCGAGTAATAATTTGGAAAAGGAATTATAACAACTTCCCAACAATTTAGCAAATTGTTATTATTTCAGGGGGAGGGGAGGATGGAAAGGAGTTGCTTTTGTAACATATTTCTCTGGTGGGCTACCATTTTCATGACATCAAATCCCATTGCTGCCATGCTAAAATAGCAACTAATATATATTGGAAATATTTCTTTTAAAAAAGGAATAAAAAATAGGATAAAGAGAGAAAGGCGATACTGTGTGCCTTATCACGTTTCAATATAGTCAAAGCTATGGGTCTCCGAAGAATAAAGGAGGAAGAAAAGCTGTGAATTCTTTTGCACGCATTTACCTATAATATTCCCAAATAAGTGTGGGTGATTATTCTTGGCCTTGAGTATCACCATTTGGAAAGAATTTTGACCTTTCAGAGAATTTGACTTCATAAAAGACACAATACCTTTAAATGCTCCACTGGGTTTTCCTTTCAGTGTTGATGAATTTGTGCAGGTAAGGTTTCTCTTACTAGAAATATTGCAATATGTAGGCATCTTCTACATTCTTATTTTTTATCTTCTACATTTGAATGTGCGTGCATATATATATATATAGAGAGAGAATGCTAATCATTTCATTAACATTTTAATCCATAAAATGAGTTACCTTTAACATAGGTACTGTGTTGGAGATTAATGTAATTGTCCACTGAGAAAGACACACATATGTGTATATAATATTCTCTTTACAAAGCAACATGCATATCAAATGTAATATTGTATGAAAAAGAAAATTGGCTGATTAGGGGACAGAGAGATATACTGAATCACAGACCCAGGAAAGATAATAGAGGCCACCCTATTCAGGCTTAATTATTAATATTTTACAAATGAGGAAACAGAAGCCAGGAGAGAGTATTAATTTCCTAAGGGTCACACAACTAACAAATGACAGAGATTAAATTAAAACTTGGGTGCCCTTACTCCCACTCCTATACCTTTTGCATTGTGTCCTGCTCTTTCAAGATCATTTTTCCAAATGGCTTTAAATTATGCATTTTTAGGAATACGGCACATTAGCCCCATGTAGTACAGATATGATTTTTGGTAATAGGATCTGCTTGACATCAACATGCAACTTTAAACGTAAAGTGTGAGCAATAATATTGTTTCTCCATGTTTCACTGCTTTCTATTATCTTTATGATAAAACTTTTCTATAGTTTAGAACCCACATTTGCCTTTAGGTTTGAGAATGCCAAAATGTCATCTATTGAAAATTACCTCATTCTCTTTGATTTCCCAAATTAAGGCCAGTTACTTAAAACAGAATAGACAATTAGTACCAGAACCAAAACACAAATTGCCCTTTCATTTCTTTTTTTCAGGTAGGCAATTACCAATAGAATTCTGTAGGCAGAAGATAGGCCTCTGAAACCAGAGCAGTACCCGGGGCAGTTGTCATATCTGGAAAATCGGGCCACAGTGCTAAGTTAGAAAAAGAGGAAGTCCCTATCATTTGCATCAATGTAAGTTTAATGAACATTTTTATCATTTATTCATTTTTAGCAGACAATATAACTTCCTTTTGGTATTTTCCATATGTTAGAAAACATTAGGTATAGGAAATGTATCTAGTTTTTGAATCAAAGGAAATATCTTGATTTTAGATTGAAAACATTAAACACAATATACTATGCTTTCTGAAGCACAACAGATTTTAAGCAGATCTAAAAAAATTGGATTAAAAAAACAAATATAACTATCTTTATTTATGTGTGTAACTAGAGTAAGAAGGCTAAATTTTTCAGATACCCAGAAATGATTTATAGCTTGCAATTACCCACTCCTTCAATATAAACAGGATCATAATTCATATCGCATAATCTAGAGTACATTCAAAAATACATGCTATTCTGAAAAAAATATGTCCCCTTATATCATCTCTCATGTTCAGCACCACAGCCTTAAAGTGAATTTTTTAAAATTAAGTAATTTATGTTATTATGTCTCAGAGAAGAAGAAAGTACTTTTAGGTAGGAGCTTGAAATTTTAAAAACTTTTAAGAGTAGAAAATTGGAGACATTGTAATGGAGAGTATTCATTTTTTTATGGGAAGAACAAAGCTTTGTTCTAATGGATACATACTTCACAGCAGTTTGAAAATTAGAGAAACATAAGATTTTCACTGTGGCTCAGGCAGATCAGAGTGTAAAAGCTTGAAGAAAGGGCCAAACACACTCCAAAGCTGACAAAATATTAAGTAGCAACTGCAGGCAAAACGTGAGATGAAGCATCATGCCCTCAGGAGGGAAGCCTGAACATTTTAATAGAATGAACAAAAATGAACTTGAGATAAGAAACTCAAAGCACACTTTTGTTTTACATTTTGAAAATTGGACAACCAATGGAATATACTCACAGCTCAACTAGGAAAAAAAATTAGAAATCCGAGCCCAGGAAAATGTTTTTCCAGGATAGCACTTTTCTAGGAAATGTCATATTCCTAAACTTCTCTTTTATTAAAACTAAACATCATACACTGTTGACACAAATGAAAATGACCCCTAGCGTTAGGAAATAGATTCCTTACGGTGAATCACAGGCACCAAATATCATTGATAAATACAGGAATGTTAGCACACTCATTTTATCACTTCCTGTAACACAATAGGCTGCATTAGTCAACACAAAAAGACACAATCAAAGTGTATGATAAAGGAAATCGCTTTTCTCTTGTTCATTAAATAAAAGAATATATAATCCTCAGATCCACTCAAGTGATTTTAGATTTTTGTCATCCAAAAAGGGCTTTTCTTTCATTACACAATACATGTTTATAGCTGTGAGTTATAGCAGATGTGGCTACAAGGAGAAAAAAGGCAGGATATTTTAATAAAAATTCTGGTAGCATCGTCAAGGATGGAAGAATTTCAAGGCAAGTTTCTTGAGTGGTAAAGTTACCTCTATATGGGAAATCGTAGCTTTTATGAACTAAATGGAAAAGTACTCAAGCTGTTTTAGCTGTGCAAATCATTAGATATATTACAAGGAAACTCTAAAATTTAAAAGTATTTAAAAGCACTTGTATCATTAAACCTACACAAATGAATTCTGTGGTAGCCACTTGATTTTTATGCCTTGAAGAACAAATTTTGGGGGAGAATATAATATTAAGGAATGAAGTTCCCACAGGGTATCAAAGAAGTGCAACACATACATTGTAAAGAAATGTCTTTACTAAGAAAAACACTACTGAAAGAGCGTCGCTTTATGATTCAATAATTAATAACTAAACAATTCTATGATTTTTTACATTTGTAGCAAATAAATGAAACTATTAAATACCAGTCACCGTGGTTTAGAGAAGCAACAGGGATTTAAAACAAAAAACCTCCATTGATTATAATTAATGCATAATGAAACATTAAAGTACAAAGTACAGGCACGTTTTAAGATTTTAAGAAATTATCAATCATAAAGATTGATATTTATGTTAAAAATAAGAAGTTTTATTTGTACTGCATTATGTATAAATGAAAAAAAGAAAAAATGAAAGAACTAATAAAATATAGATTTATGATATAGGTTAAAAATGAAAACTACTAACATCCAAGCATAATGTAATTAATTTCAGAAAAAATACTACATACATATGCATATTTAAAATATACACAACTACTTTCAAAATAGTCTCTGAATTCTGCTCTGAGCCTAATTTGAAAGCTTTTCTGGAAGAAAAAACATACCAAGCTTCCTGTGTGCTTATTGCTACCAGAGTAATTACCTAAGAAGAATACGCCATGATGATAAACTTCATTACTCAATAACATTAGTAAACATTAAAATATTTAAAGAATACTGTGCTGCATTATGGTTTATTCTATTTCAATCTCACAATTACAGCAGTCTTTTCTACTTGTATTTCTCTATGGAATGAATTGCTAGAATTTGATAATCTGCTGCTAATGCAAGCTGATATTACAGTCATATGACCTAATTAAACATCAGGATTCATATTTTAAATATATAATTACCAGAGTGTCAGTTTTAAAAATGTAATTACTAGTTTCTACTTTAATAGCAAAAATTGGTGTTCATATCAACAGACTATAGAAAGTTTTCTGGAAAATGTTTTTCTTCTCTGACTGTAAAAAAACAATGAAAAAAAATCTCAGTGTTGAAACCCATATTAATATTATTTTCATGGAATAAATTCCCTTGTCTTTTATCATTGTGGAAATTTCCACAATTATATTACGTGTAATTTCTTATTGTCACTTGGAATCCATTCAACTTTTCTTATAGAAGCATATTTTCATTTTTGGCATTTGAGAAATTCACATACAACGCTAGCGTGATATGTAAGTGAAGCAACAAATTTCCGTTATTTTAAAACAAAATAGACTCAAAGATGTGGGCTTTGGGGAAGAATTTTTCATTTCTGAATTGCACAAAATCATTCATAATTACCTCGTAGTGATTTCAATATCACAAATCCCTTCTGATTAGCCCTCTTAAAAAAAGAGACAAAACCCGCTTCGGAATTGTTTGGCCCTGTTGGAAGCCCTGTCTTAGAGAACGACAGATTATGTAATTAAATTGAATCGTGTATTTTCCATAGAAAGAAGGCATGATACTGGAACTGATGCAAGCTATATACTCATTTCTATATTTAGATTGCTCAACGTCAGCAGGGCAGCAGGCCACTGACCTACCAACCAAGTTACAGGATCATATGTAGCTTTTCAATTTAAAAAATATGGAAAGGCAGAAAAAAGTAGTGATTACAGGAATGGCTGTTGAAATGTAACCCTTTTAAAGAACAATTCTTCATCCATTGGGTGAAAGAATGTCCCCACAAATAGTATTTTCCTATTTAGCGACTGATTTACTTGCAGTGCAGTATAGAAAAGTCTGGGGAAACAGTTTAAGTTTAGGATCCAAAAAGGAGATCCAGGCAAGAAAGCAAAATCGTTAAGTTCACGGAGGAACACATTCCAAATACCTCCTTAAGTTTGTAAGTGAAAATACAAATGTGATATTTAAGAAAAATGCTTCTTTGTCTTTTAAATGAAAAGCGTAAACTAGAGATGACCAGGGTAAACCAGATGTTACTGTGACTATATCTCACACACAATAGCAGCAGGAAGGAAACAAATTGCTAAAGATTTCCCAGCATTTGATTATCATTACTTTTGTTTTAAGGCCAATATTTCTTACCAGCCTTTACATCTAGATTTTCTTAATTTATTTCTACTTTTCTACCACCAAACCAAAAATTGTAGTCACTCAATTAGCTGTAAGTACTCAGCTATGCTGTATTTTGAGAACTCCTCAGCACTGCACTCTAAATTGAAAGCGGACTATTTACATTTCACTTACATAATCATAAAGAAAATCAGTGTCACAAAGTCCCTCAAAATCAAGGAGTTGAAAATCATCTATCAATGGTTGTACAAAATCTAAAATAAGCTGTCATCAGTAATCAATGACCGTCAATCTTAGAATGATTGTTTTAAAGTAACAGCAATGGATTATTTATGGACTTTGTGATTAAATGTAGATAGTTAAATTTTGTAGCTATTTGCTCCCTAAGGATTAAACATTATAGTTAAGATAGAGAATAAAAATGACTACACGAGGTATAAGAACATTAAGAGTACAAAAGAAAACAATTCGACATGGAAATCTATAATCCTGATAAATTTAACTGTAATTACCCAATCTTTTTCTAGGACACCTGTAAATTTAATGGATATATACTGAGAGAGCAATTTCCTTATAGGCCTATACACAAATAAATATAAAGATTCATCTTTTGAATTTGTATAAAATGATATTGATTATGAATTCCTTAGATATATACTTGATATGTGAAATATATTTAAAGATACTGAAGATGATCTTACAATTCTAGCTAAATGCATATTTTAGACTCAGATTAAAAATTTGAAGTAAATTTTAGTCCCAATATTTCTTTCATTTTACTCTTCAGATACAATTTTAATGGCATACTTTAATAACAAAGGTGAAAACTTCTGGATAAATAGCTTTTGCTATTAAAATACTGTATGACTAAAATATCAATTGACATTAGATAATCTAATTTATTAGAAGGGTAAGTGGAAGTTATGTTTTCTTAATATGATTTCTTCTTGAAAATAAAGCCGTCAAATATTCTAGAATTGGCCTTATAAAGAAAATAAACCAAAGTCCCCACTCAGTCTTAAACGACCCTCAAACTGCTCGGCGGTGCCCACTGTGTGTAGTCCTCTGCCACCTGGTGGCTAATTGTGAAAAATCAGACGATGTGTTTGGGCGTTACGTTTCCTCTCTTTCCTTCTTTACCCTCCGTTTTACAGAACTGATGACTTAAACTTCAGTTTGATAATATGCCTGTTGCTGTGGAAAACATTGGGGAGTTTATATGACTTACTCATTTGCTTTTGCCTTTTTTCAAAGCATTGGTAAAAATTAGCCGCAAAGATTAACAGGAGGTTTGAGTAAGTTACTGGCAATTTGTTAAGTAGAATGAAATTAGCCAAAATTTCTTAATCTCTGCATAGTGCTTTTCTCCACGGAGTTAAGAACAGTTTATTTACATCTTAAAATATTACAGAACTATTTTCCGTAGGGATAGGTATTAAGTCATGACAATTTGAGGAATAAAAGAATTCATTAAATGACTATATGAGACAGCATTTAAGTGTATTAATATAAACATTTCTGCTAACATTCCTATAAACATTACAGAGAAATGAACCTAGTTGACAGTTTTAGACGTCATTTTTGTCAACATATCTCATGGCTGATGTAAACTGTAAGATCCAACCTTTGAATAATGATCATTTACTGATTATTATACACTGATGAATTATTCCATAATTATAAAAGGAGAAGGAGAAGAAAAGAAAAAAAGAAGAAAAAATAGAGAAAAGAAAAGAAAGAAGAAAGAAAGATTGCTCTCATGAACACACCTAGTGTTCAGAACTTAGTTTCTAAACGCTAATTCCCACCAAAAGGAACCAGGGCTCTTTTTGGCTGATTCTGTGGCTGGCCACAGTGACCGTGTAAGATGAGCCTCACACATCTTCTTGTGCAAGATAATAAGGAAATGCTCAAAAACTGATGAAGACTTGTCGAACACAGGGGCCAACTTGAAGGCCCACTGGCCAAATCTGGAACAATGTAAGTATTAAAATAAATAATGATAGCAATAGATTATAACCCATTGAATAAAAGGATCCATGAGTTCATATGATTGTGAAAATCAGCAAAAGAAACAATCAACAAAGGGAAGGGGCAACCCACAGAATGAGAGAAAATATTTTCATACTACCCCCATCTGACAAAGGATTAATAACTACAAATAGTAGTTATTACAAATAAGGAGCTCCAACAACTCAATAGGAAAAAATCAAATAATTCAATTAAAAAATTGGCCAAAGACCTGAATAGACATTTTTGAAAAGAAGACATACAAATGGCCAATGCGTATTTGAAAAAAATGCTTGTCATTAGTCATCAGAGAAATGCAAATCAAAACTACAATGAGATATCATCTCACCCCGGTTAAAAAGGCTTTTATCAAAAAGACAGGCAATAACGAATGCTGGCGAGGATGTAGAGAAAGGGGAACCCTCGCACTGTTGGTTAGAATGTAAATTAGTGCAACCACTATGGAGAACAGTATGAGGTTCCTCAGAAAACTAAAAATAGAACTGCCATGTGATCCACAGAAATCCCACTGCTGAGTATATACCCAAAAGAGGTGAATTCAGTATATCGAAAAGATACCTACACTCCCATGTTTATTTCAGCACTTTTCACAATAGCCAAGATTTGGAATCAACCTCAGTGTCCATCAATGGATAAATTGTGGTACATATACACAATGGAATGTTATACAGCCACGAAAAGAATGAAATCCTGCCATTTGCAACAACATGGATGGAAATGGAGAACATTATGTTAAATGAAATAAGCCAAGCACAGAAAGGCAAATCTCACATGTTCTAACTTATATGTTGGAGCTGAACATCAAAACAATTGATCTCATGGAGACAGAGTAGAATGACGGTTACCAGAGGCTGGGAAGGGTAGCAGGGAGGGAGGGATAAAGTGGGAATGGTTAATGGTGCAAAAATATAGTTAGATAGATACAATGAACAATATTTGATAACACAACGAAGTGAGTCTAATGAACAATAAGTTAGGGTATACTTTAAAATAACTAAAAGTGGAATTGGAATGTTCCTAACATAAAGAAATGATAAATGCTTGAGATGATGGATACCCCAATTACCATGATTTGATTAGTTCACATTGCATGCCTGTATCAAAACATCACATGTACCCTATAAAGATATACAACTATTATGTACCCATAATATTAATATTAATAATAATAAATGAGAAGATGGGAAAGGGGAATGAAAAGGTTAAGCAATTTGGGTAATAGATCCATTAAGAGATCCAATGTATGACTAGTAGACTAATAGTAATTTCAGAAGGAAAGAACAGAAATGAGGAAAGATAAGGTGAGGCATAAACTATGGACTTTAATTAAAAATATTACATCAATATCAGACCATCATTTGTAACAAAAGTACCACACTAATGCAAGATAATAGGAGAAACTGTGTGGGCAGATGAAGGGGGTACATGGGAACCATCTGAACTTTTTTCTTTCAATTTTTCTGTAAACCTAAAACTGCTCTAAAAAATCTATTAAAATAAATGAATAAATAAAATATGCAATGAGTTATAATTATACTTGAACCATATTCAAGACAAAACAAAAAGGGCTGAGAAATACACGTTTAGTAAGAATAGAATGCATAAAAATCCAGGACATTAGGCTGGGCACTCATACCTGTATTGCCAGTACTTTGGGAGGCTTAGGTAGGAGGATCACTTGAGGCCCAGAGTTTGAGGCCAGCCTTGGCAACACAGCAAGACACTGTCACTAAAGTAAGTAAGTCACTAAATAAATAAATAAATAAAATTAGCCTATAGTCCTAGCTACCCTGGAGGTTGAGGCAAGAGGATCACTTGAGCCCAGGAGTTGGAGGCTGCAGTGAGCTATGATTGAGCCACTGCACTCCAGCCTGGGCAACGGAGGGAGACCTTGTCTCAATCAATCAATCCAGGACTTTAAACTATTGTTGGATTTTAAAACATTAGCATTTATAGGTGTTAAAATCCTATGGTATTAGGTAAGCCTGCATGTTGAAAGCAGCATGGAAGGAAGAGCATTGGAAATGAGAGGTTTGAGGGATTATAGTCTGTTTTTAAAGACCAAAATCCATTCGAAACCAGCCTGAGCAAGAGTGAGACCCCCATCTCTACTAAAAAAAACAAAAAAAAATACACAGGCCAAAATCCTAACCAAAAAATATCCATTATTATACACCCTATATGGGAGTGTTAGATTTACTTCCCTGCCACCAATCAAATTAAAGCCAGTTTAAGGTCCCATGCATAAGAAGGATGAAAGTAATGTCATTTTTCAGGGTTCTTCAACACTTAACGCAGGAAATTATAAAAATCCTTTCAAAATCGGGAAAGCTCTTGTTTTCCTAACATGGTGCTCATCACTGCCTTTGCTCACATTTGAAATCAGGTGACTCTGAAAAGAGGCTCCACTCTAAGTTTAACCACTGAGACCTTTGGCTTGGCTTCCAAAACACGCGTGAGGAGTGCTCAGTCCTTGCAGGGTTCCAAACAGCCATCCAGGGTCTTGCCACTGCAGGGCTCCACATGCGAGCAAACGCCAATTCCTGGCACCTCACAGAACCTGCAGCACTCTGCCCCTTTCTTTATGGGTGACGGAGAGTTAAACAACAGGCGAGCCAGAAGGCACCCATTCCCGCACAGGGCTGGCTGATGGGAGGCAGACCTGCGCAGTTGCACCAGGCCCTCTGCACTTGATTTAATGCACTGTTGTTGCGATCTTGTAATTACTGAACGTTTTTAAGGGGTCCCAGGTTTTCTTTTTGCACTGTCCTCATTAGCCTGTTCTGCTCTAATCTCTTATTTATTATGTAATATACTAACATAATAATATAGTTTGATTCTCCACAAAGTTTTACCCAAGGGTTGCCAACGTTGCTGTTCTCAGGGAGGAAGCAAAGAAGTGTAAAGGATCGAAGCAGGTGAGAAGGGAGTCAGCAGGAGTGCTGCCTCTGGGGTGAATAGAGGAAAACAAGCCTTGTCCAAAAGGAGCAACCAGTACTTGGCTGGGTGAGTTCTCATGAGGGATGTGCGCCAATTTAGCTAGATCTTTCCATTTGAAAACAACCACCAAAAAACACTAGAGAAGTACATTTTATTTTCAAATGTGAAATCATCATATTTTAAAATGTTGACTTAAGTAGGAAAAATATCCTGTGTTGACTTCCAGGGTTTTCCTTCTATCCTTTAGAGTGCAAAACCTTCAGTAACCTGAAGCAAGAACAGCAAAGCACACAATCTGAGGGGTGGACAGCTTTAAAATAAGGGATCCCTGGCTATCTGGATGAGGTTGCAAAGGTGTCCTCAACAATACACCAACAATTTGATATTATCAATTAAAAGATAAATTAGACTTCTGATTCTGGGAAGATGGAGTAGACATACTTTTCCCTATTGCTTCCACTAAGTGCAATTGAAAACTCTGGACATTACATATAAAACAAACATAAGATGACTCGGAAAGGTAGAGAAAGTGGACCAGCTAGGGATCTTGGGTTAAATGTGGAATGGATGAGATGGCTAGGGTGAAGAGAGAAATGCAAAATGAGGGCCAAAGACAGAAATTTGGGAATGCCTACAGAGTTATTATCCTTTGGTTTACAATTAGAACAACATAGGAGCTTTAAAAAAAATAATACAATTGTTAGTATCCCTCCCTGGAGATTCTTGGGTGCTTTCTGTATTTTTTGAAAGCTCTAAGGTTATTCTATGGTGCAATAAATGTTGAAAACAGTTAAATCACTGGAGGGAAAAAGAACTAAGGATTTGCCATAAGCAGGGAAGTGATTCAAAAGATAGCATTCGAGAAGCCTAGGAAGGGGCAGATTCATGGATCTGAGAGTGGCCAACAGCACCAAATTCTGTAGGATGGTAAAAGAGACAGGACTCAGAGAAAGTTCTTTCTTGAACAATGAAACAAAGACTGCATTTGAAGACTTCTTAAATGTTATGGGAATACTAAAATAAATTAGGTCTGTAAATATCACTATCTTATTTTATAGGCCAATAAGGGAGCAGTTCAGGGCAATGACAGTAAAAAGGAGTAAAGAAAAAAACTTTACACTAACTTCAGAACTGCCTGGACACCATCCTTGATGACTTTATTTAGAGGCCAATAGATGTCTATGAAGTTAACCTATTTTAAAAATGATAGTACAAAATACTGCTAGAAATCAAACATCTAGGGTGCAAATCTAAATATAATTTATATAAAGTTAACACTTAGATAAATTATAAAAATATTAGGAAATGCCCAAATCAAAAAACTCAAAGTTTACTACCTTCTATAATTTTTCTTATTTCACATTCTGGTATTTTTAATCTTATAATTTATTAGTTCTGTGACTAACTAGTAATTTCCCTTTAATTGTATAACTTTTATGATTTGTCAAATTCTGAAAATACAGTATTAAATCCTCATTTTATAATGAAAATAAATATTAACATGCATAATGGTCTATTAGTAAATGCTTTCATATTTTTAACTTGATACAGTCAACATTCCTACGGTATAAATAAGGCAGGTATTAGAATTACTATTATGCAGAAGAAGAAATGAAAGCCCTTGCAAATTAAGTGATTTGCTCAAGGACCTCCAACTTATGTGTAGCAGTCAGAATTGAAACCCAAGGCTTCTGATCCTGCAATTTTCCATAGCACATTTGTTCTATTAGGATGCCTGTGTCTTATCATTTCTTTTTTAAGGGACGGATTTCACTATGTTGCCCAGGCTGGAATCAAACTCCTGTGCTCAAGCAATCTTCCAGTCTCAGCCTCCCAAGTAGCTGGGACTATTGGCAAACACCATCACGCCCTTAGTTACCATTTCTGATCAGGTGTAGTAAAAAATTATGCCCACGTGTTTCACAGAGGGTGCACCAGTGGCAAGCTCTGCTTTGTGAGAAATAATGGGGAGAGAAAGTTCAGGTATTTTGTCCTGAACAAAAAGGGTATCAATTGTTTTATCTGCAAAGTGAAAAGAGAGGAAAAAACTTGTCATTGGACTCCATGGCAACAGAAGCAAACTCTGACCTCTCCTATAAAGGCTGGAGGTTTCAAAGTTACAAATAAGAAAAATATTACTATAATTTTTACTCAAATATTCCTGATGTTAAGGGTCTCCTGACAGGGTATTATACTTAAGTTTTCCTGTTTTGCAGAAGAAATTAAAACAAATAAAAAAAAAAAAAGAGGCTTAAAAAACCAATAATTTTACTTTTGCAATGAATCTCTATGTGACTTAAAAAGGCAGTACTTAATGAACAAACATTATACAGAGCTATTTTTAAAAGCCATCTATGTTTGTAAGATGGGTTTCTCTAAAATACAGGGAAATTAAATCTTGCTTTTCTGAATAGCTAATACACTCAACAAACTAAAATACTAAAATAATACGAAAATAATATAAAGAGCAGCTTTATAAAATCTATTAGAAACATTATTCTACCAAGATACTTCAGAACCAAATCTTAGTATTCTTCAGGAAAGATGATAATATTGATTCCTGGATTGTCATCATCATCATTTTCAAGTTCTTCATTATTTTCTTCTGTAATAGATTTGCCATGTGCTTTTTCTGTGTTTCTTTTTTTCTTATGAGTATATGATGGGTTATTTTTCTCTTTGATCTTGGGATGTGAATTACTAATAGCTTCTCTTTTCAAAGTATGCTGTAGACAGCTGTAAAACCTGTAAAGAAGTAAGTACTACTGTTATATCTGTGTGTTCCAAAACTGAATGACTGAAATACACCCAGAACTTATAAATTATGTAAATTTGACAATGTCTCATATTACTCTTATAAACATAAAATATATCAAAGAAATAGTATGCCTTTTGTCTTTATCATTATTTAGTTAGGAAAAAAAATGTGTTTTCAGTTCTTTAAGAACCATCCTGAAAACTGGGTTGGAATCACCTCTTGACAATTTCTAACCTACCTCAATTTCCATCCCAGATGTAGGGGTCAAATATAAGATAGTAAAAAAGAATGGAAATTATTATTCTTTACAAAAATACCACAAATGTAATAGAGGCTCATTTTAGAGAATTTGGAAAATATATTCAGTTACAAATATAGATCACCTCCAAATAGTAACTACTTTCAATATTTTTACTTTCCAGTTTATTAATATAGTCTGAATTAATATATTTATACATGCACACATAAACCTATTTTTGACACAGAATATTATGTACAAAGTTTTACATTTTTCACATTTAATATTTATTAAGAATATTTTCCATATCATCAAATGAACTACAAAATAAAACTTTTTAATGATAGTATAACACTATGTCATCTAGATTGCCCTTTATTTATTTTCAAATTTTCCCTAATAAAAACAATATGATAAACATTTTTAAAAATGATGCGATCTTTCTTTTCTTTAGGATAAATACCTAGAAATGTAATTATATGGTTAAAGAGTATAAACATTTTAAGGCTCTTGATAAATACTGCCTGTTTTCCAGAATGGATGTTTAAAAAAATATGCTTCTAACTGAAGCACTTCAGAGAGACCACTTCACCCACACATCGCATATTACCATCAAAACAGGTAAAAATGGTATCCCATTATTTTAATTTTCACTTCTTTGTTTACAAGTGAAATTGAATGTTTTTCATTTGTTTATTAGCTATTTGAAATTTTCTAAAATATAAATTGTTCTTTTCCCTTATTCATTTTTCTATTGGAGTTTTCATTTTAATTCTGTGATACAATAAACTGTAAGCTCCCTGAAAATTTGGCTTCATTTCTTTTCTACATCCATGTTAACACCTAACGCAATACTCTGCCTGACACAGTAGCCTTTGGTGAATGTTGAAAAGCAGCAGGTAGCATGGTGTGTTGCATGTGTTTGATACCAGTGTGTCCTCGGGAAAGCTGAGGTTAGCTAATTCCAATTAATTTCACTGAGTCTTGATTTCTTTATTTATAAAACTGGAGATTATTATTTGGTACCTAGTGGGATTGTCAGAGTGGTACATATGTGTAAGTACCTAGCACAGTGCCTGGCTAGTTCTCAGTAACGACCATTTTTAGAAATATAGACTTCATGAGACCAAGGACCTTATACATTTGCCTCATTATATTCTTAACATGTAGTACAGTGCTTGCAAACTCAGTAAAAGTATGTTGAATAAATATTAATAACTACTGAATAAAAAAGGTAACTATAGATGTATTTTCTGAGTTCCCAAATTAGAATGATATGGAAATTGAAAACTCCCTTGTCATTGTAGAAATCTCATCTTGTTTTTACATCTTATTATCATCAGAGACTATGACAGGAAGTTTTTTACATCTACAGAATAGATTGCTATGTGAACCAATTTTCATCTTTCCTAATTCAATCAACAGGCTAACTTTTACTTGCAAAGGCTCTAAAATTCTAAAACCCCAAATATTCCACACAGCTCTAATGTACACACAACATGATTACTACATATCCTGGCCGTTTTTCAAGAACTTATGTACTCACCACTATATATCTTGATATCTAGCACTGTGCTTAGCACAAAATAGATGCTTAATAAATATTTCTTCAATGAATAAATCAATCAGTCTCAAAGAAAGAGGTACAGTAAAAGGAAAAAGACTGAGAAACATTGTCATATAACTTTTGGGGCCTTGTTCCATGGTAATCACTTTTCATTTAATGCACCCTTTATATCCTTATTTGCCTGGACCCCGGCTCCCTCACTGACACCATCTCCCCTCACTCCTCTCCAGTGGAGACTGCTTATTCTTTCTATATCCTGTGACCACAGAAATGAGAGATGAGGTCAGAAATCAAATAGCTCATCAACACTTTGCCAGACTAAATTCCTTTGCCCCTCATGTCATCTACCAATATTCTGTTTGGTACTTTACATTGATGAAAACTTCTACACTTGGCTTGATTTTTCTTTCTAGTCATCTTACGTAACTTCAGTAACCGGTTTTCTTCCTATCTTCCCCACAGCCTATTTAGAATGCCCTAGATTTATGTCACCTAAAACGTAAATCTGAGCATGCCACAAGATGGTGTGGATCACCCTTATCTGATTGTAAGATGCCTAGGATATGCAATCATCTTATACCATTCTTTACCCACCCTGCACTTTAGGCTTAGGTAACCAAGTCTTTTTTTTCTGGATTATACTTTATCCCTAGAATATGAAAGATAAGATTAAATTGCTCTTTTACGATCACTGAGAATTAACAGCTTGTAAAAAATGTCTTGTCAATCACATAAAAAAGTAATTAAAGAAGAACAAATGCCCCACTTTACTGTTAAAAACCCTAAGAATTCAAAGCTACATCCTTAAGGTACCAAAAAACAACCGGTAAAATGAAACAAAGATCCTTTCTTGATGAAAGTCAAGAATAAAAACATCAAATACTAGTTTTCCCTTCACTTTTTAAGGAATTTTAAAAGTCCTTTGACAAACTGTCTTAGTAAATGAGAAATTTGTTTTCTAATTACATGTTCTCTCCCATACTATGCCCCTTTACACAGCATTCTAATGCCTGATTCTCTAAGCATATTTTCTCAGCTCTCATAGGCAACAAAAAGAGCTCTGAGTATAAAAAAAAAAAAGTATGCTCAGGCTACTGTTTTTCCCCACCTTGAAAAAACATAAAATTGTCTTCAGTTTTTCTACCTCTATAGTCAAGATGACCATGCCATAGGACAACTTGCACTTAGTTCTGTTCATGAGATAGAACTTTTCAGGCCATCCCTGAGAAAATGAACTCTTGTTTTTCAAGGTTAGAGAGCCATTTGCAATAAAAAGTTGGAATTTCTTTGACTTCTGAAGCAGAAGCATAGAATTGAAGGCATTGAGGTATAATTTCACACCCTTTCAGGAGTCCATCATTCACAAATATCAAAGAAAGCTACTTGACATGTTACATACTTGAATTTTAACTGATTAAGCTGTAACATTTTAATTAAAAACATATATGTGATAGGCCCCGCGCCAGGTACCGGAAACACAGGTAAGAGTTGTACTCTATGGTCTGTGCCTTCAAGGAGCTCATGGTTTAACAGGAGCTGCAAAACTGTAAAGCCACACTGAACATGCCATGAGAAAGATAAGATAAATTAGGTATACAGTCGGGGCACATTGTTCCAACTCAGATCATGACATGCTCTTTGGAAAAAGATGCAATGCCAGGGCTGAACTGCAAGGATGAATGGAAGCTGGCTGTGTGATGAGAGAGGAATTAGGAGGGGAAAAAAAGAAGGGGAGGGGATATCCAATGAGACACTCTCAGAAAATAAAATACACGTGTTTACTTTATATTATTTACTTCTTTGATCTTAAATATATAGGGATATGTATGAGTGATTTATTTAGCTTCTTTAGTCCCATTTTTAGAAATAATAAGACTATTATTATTTCTATCATTAAATGAGGAGTCTAAGGCATCTGTTATTCTTTACTCCTTCTGTCTGGGTTACCCGCCTTTCCAGTGTGTGGCCGTGTCTGGTGCATATTCGGTACCATCACTCCCACTCATCTTGTTACTCAGGTTCCTGTTTCTTCTTACCTAGATATGCAGCAAGGGCCTCCTCCTGCTCATCCCATCTCTAAGCCATCTTAAACGTCTTCCAGAATAATCACCCTAAAGCTTTGAAGGCTTAAAAGTAGCACTATTTATTTAAAAAGCCAGTCAACTAAATTTAATAAACATTTATTAACCATTACTATCATGCCAGACATTCAGAATATAATGATGAATAAAAAACTGTCTCTGCCTTCGGGAACTCAATATAATGTGTTAACTTTCAAGTTCCTTTATCTTTAATGATTAATTCAATAAACAATTATTGGGCTTCTACTATGTGTTATATGTTAGGATAACAGATATTTCTAGTGTGTATGTATATGTGAGTTAGGTTGGGAGAAAAAATAGAATAGTAGTTACCAGGAGCTGGGAGTATAGGGAATGGGGAGTTATTGTTTAATGGGTACACAGTTTTAGTTTGGGATGATGAAAAGTTGTAGAGATGGATAGCGGTGATGGTTACATAGTAGTGTGAACCTACTTGATGCCACCTGTTAAAATGGTAAATTTCATGTTATGTGTATTTTACCACCATAAAAAAAGTGAAAAAAAAAAAAAAAAGAAAATCAACCAGTGGAAGTAGATCTAATTATTTTTTCTTTCAGAGTTGCTTTATTATTATCAACAATACATCAATATATTCAGCCCTTTTAGTCTACATTTTGTTTAACATTTTCTTATTACACTGTTGGTGAAAAAAAGAATATGGCTAATTTTACTCTACTCATAGCCAAATGGTGGTTTCATCTGACTTATGTCCTGGCCTCTTATTAAAAGATACAAAGATAGTCTCCTCTTACAATTAGTAAATAGGTCTTCAAACTTCATATTTTTCAAATGGAAATCATTATGCATGGAAATATTTTACGGCATCTGGTGTCAGTCCCTGTCTCTTCCAGTCTCCAGATCAGCTGGCCTTGTCTTGCACAGACCTCCAAACAATAGTTACCCAACTGTCCCTGTTAAATAAGCCTCTTCTCACTAAGTGGGCTTGAAAATTGTTTTTCATAAACAAAATCTTTTTTCTATTAAAACTATTTTGCCTTTGATTTTTAAGTTTCCAGAATACATCTTGTTGCTGAAATGTTACTCATTAGGATTTTTTGAGTTTTAAAAATTCTCTTACTACAGATACTTGAATTGTGAAACTTTGGTCCCGTGACAAACCAATTTTAGTGCTCAATGCCTGATTGCATAATTTATCATCCCCAGTGTTTATTTTTTCTCTTTTCAACCTCAGGAGAGTAACTCTTTCTTTGCATTTGGTTGAAGGTACAGCTGTTCCCAAAGGAGCTCCCTAATTTGTTCACACTTTCTGAATTCACAACTAATCTTCTAATCAGTATCTTAAGACATTTTTACCCTTCTTTAATTTTTCCCTGATTTTATATGATGAGCATGGCTCTTGATGGCAGCATGCACATTATAATCTCAAAACATATTTTTGAGTCAATGGATTTAAAGCATAATTTGATTGTATAGTTGGAGAACGTGGCTCAATTAACTTCACCAGGTGTATAGTTAGTTGATCTTGGGCTATATTTATAAGCTTGTTGAAATTCAAGTAAAGAAACTGAGAAAACTGATTGGCTACCTCCTATGTTTTAGCAAACAGTTTCACTGGATTATTATCTAACAAATGTAGTAAACTTCTGAAATGGTACCAGTAAGTGCCTATGTATAGTTCAAACTTGGAAGTTTGGTGGAGTGGCTAGGTGCTCATTAGTTGCTTACTTGAAATTATTACTTTAATTATACTTGCTCAAAGCATTTTGTGCCCAGGTTTCTGTGGTCAGTTTTCCTCGACTAGATTTGACTAGAAAATTATGCTCTAATACCCTAAGACATCCATTGTATGTAATGAATTAACTCCTCTCTAATGTATCTAAAATGGTACATGTTATATATAGTATCATTGGGAGAATTAAAAAAATAGCCACTCAAATAACTTTGGCAATTCTGTGGTTCAAATGAGGAATCTTAGTTGAGAAAGCCTGGATGGTATTAGTACGATTATAGGTTTATTCTCCATGAATCAAGGAAGAAGGACAAGGGCAATCCCATCCTGAGAGTCTCTGATACGACAGGGTCAGAGCCAGTCATTTTATATATGCTATCTAATGAATATAATAATTATTCTTTAAGATAGGTATTTCCCTCAAGTTAGAGATAAGAAAAATAAAGCCAAGAGAGTTGAGCAACTTGGTCGAACCCAGTTCTGCCTTTGGAGCCTAGTTCTACCTCTTTCCACCATGTTATACTGCTACCATGGATACTTTGCCCTTGGCTGTTTACAAACAGTTTTAGGTATTAAAGAATTTTAAGCAGGCAAGTTAAGCAATAGGCTTCCTTTGCACTTCACGATCATGATTCAGAGTATAATGTGAAGAATGGCTTAGCAAAGAGACATACTAGAAGCCTCCTACTAGGAGATCAGCTAATGAGGCTATGGCAATGGTCTTAAATAAGGAAAGTAACAGTTAAGGATGGAAAGAGAATGATTGAAAAGATACTTAGGCAGTGACCGACTGGGTGTGAGGTGGCTAAGGGGTTAGAGAGAAGGAAAAAAGGAAATTATAAATGACACCAAAATAGCCATTACTCCTTAAATAACTCAGAACTGTATATTTTGTCAATGGTAGGTCAGTGGCATTATCTTCATAAACTCTATTCTTGGGTAAAATTTTAAAAAGAAAGTAATATAAGAGCTTCATTTGCCAGGAGGTAAAGTCTAAGAACAAGAGAAGTATAAAGATGTGAACTGACAGCCATACCTTCCTACTTGGAACATTATGGCAATTCTAGATCTGATTCATGACAAGAGTTGGCATTGAACTAGCCTAGCCAAAGGTATAAAGCATTTATCAGACAAAAGGAGACTCTAGGTAATCTCTGGCAGGTCACACCTATGGGCGGTGTGTTCCTCTTCCCTGGCTGCCTTCCACTAGATCAGTTACGGTTCCTGTGGCTGCTGGGATCCTTCCTGAACAATTATGTTTCTCTCTTTTATGCCTGTTTCTGGTGGTCACGTGTCCCACCGTCCCCTTATTCCTCCCCCTATGCTCCATCTACGCCCATCCCAGTCTGGCCTACTCTCATCTATTACTTTGATCATCTTTTTATTATCCATGATAAGGAACAAGTTGATAAGCAATTGGCATTATAAACTGAAGATAGCATGTATTAATATTTTCAAGGATGATCTAGGCATGTAAGAATAACCTAGAAATATCCAATTACTATACCTTCCAATTCTTTTCTTGTTTTCCTCCATTTTTTGATTTGCCACATTTAACAGGAAGTCAATATATTCCTCTGTCACCATCAGTTTTCCCTTATGGCTTAATGGAACTTCTAAGCCATGTGTACTTCGGACAGCCTACAAGGAAAAAACAATTTAGCTACAAGGGCTTATATAATAGAGATGCTGAAAATAACTGAAAAAAAGTCCCAGTCAGGGCTGTGTTTGAACACAGTTTAGTTCCATTACAGCATTTAAGTTTGTGTTTTGATATAATTTAACTGGACACAGTTGAATCAAAAGAGATTAAATAGATTTTCCCATTACATACAGTCATTTCTAAAGAAAGGCATTCTATACACTGTTTTTCAGAGAAGAAGATAATGTCAAAGAATCCAATAACTTTTAACAATTTCAATCTCACTATAGCTTAGAAAGCTTTAATACACAATTTAAAGAAAAGAAATAAATGAAACCTCAACAGAAACCTCCAGGGAAAATCAAAAGGGACTGGATGCCAGAGTCTCTTAGTGCTGCTTGAACCAAGTATGGTCATAAGATTAAACCATGCCCCCCCATCACACACAGTGGCTGCTTCTCAATGCTTCAGGGTTGCTTCAGGTAGCAACCCTGTTGATGAAATAGTCAACATGTTCCAAGTAGATCCAACTGGATAGAGGTTAAAAATAACAATAAAAACTCTACAAAAACTATTATTATGAGGAGTAAAAATTCATTCAATAAACCTTTACTGAGCATCTGCAACGTTTTAGGCCCCCTGTAAGGTGTAAAGATACAGAATAAATATAACATGGTCCCTAACTTTAAGAGCTCACACTTCAGAATCAGAAATACACAGGTGAACAAAGAATTACAATACAATATAGGTGTTAGAAGAAACATACATATACATGCTAAGAATATGTGGAAGAGGAGCAACTAACTGAGTCTGAGGAGTCTCAATTTATGGGAAAGGCAGCATTTGAGTTGGGATTTAAAAAGACAAGTATGAGTTCACCAAACATAAAAACAGGGAGGGGAGCATTCTGGCCAGAGGAACAACTTATCTACAGGCATGGAGACATGAAAGAGCACAAATCATTTGGGAAACAACTAATAGTTCTGTTTGGCTGGACTATGAGTATGCAAGTGGGAGATGAACATATATGAGTAGATACAAAATAGTATGGGGTAAAGCCTTGAATATAAGGGAGAATATTTGTAGACCCCGACTTTTTAAAAGGGGGATTCTGACAGTATTGGTTGGAGGGACTAGAGGAGAAGACCTCCAGCAGGAAGGCCAGTCAGAAGACAACTGTAAAGATGGAGCTGAGCGAGGATGACAGCTGAAGTAGGGGCAGTGGCAGAAGGCCTGGGGTGGAGGCAGGTGTGAGAGGTGAAAGGTAGCAAGAGGGGACCTGTAAGAAAATGGATATGGAAGACAAAGGAGAGGAAGGTGAAGGAATGGCTCTGTTCCCACGTGGACCACCAGGTGGAGCATGGAGTAACTTGGGGGTACAAACCAGCATGACGGGCTGTGCCTTTCTATTTGGCATGCTTTATAGGTGTCTTCTTTCATAATCCACCTCAATTTGGGAAATAGGCTATTTGTTAAAAATAGAAAATAGGAGAGTCCAGGGAGCTAGGATAGAGGGTAATCTGAAATACTTCAAAAACACACAATACATGCTATGCCAAACAGTAAATACTACAGGAGATCCGAATAGGGCATAAGAACTAGGAGTTAGCTTGGCCAGGACTTAGAAAAGAATGTGGGACTTATGAAGGACCTTAAAGATCATCTAGTCCTGGGGTTAGCAAATTTTTTCTGTGAAACGACAGATAACAAATATTTTTGACTTTGCTAGCCATACAGTATCTGTCACAACTACTCAGTTTTGCCATTGTCTCACCAAGGCAACCATAGACAATAATTAATCGAATAAGTGTAGGGGATCTGGCCGAGTGTGGGCTGGACTTGGCTCTAGGACAGTAGTTTGCTGGACCCCTAAGATGGCTGAGAAAATTCAGACCCTAAGGGATCTAAGGAGCTTGCCCAAGTTTATACAGCACAGTTGTGGTCCAGCCGGCATCAACATAGAGGACTTCAGACTCCCTGTTCATGACTCTTTCCACTACATCATGGTGCTTATTAAATTGGGAATTGACTAAGTAGGGTGAGGAGGGCACAGAGTCAAGAATCAGGTTAAAAGTAAGTAGGGAAAAGAATTATAAAATTAGATGACAAATGTAAATCTAAACTCTGGACTTTGCCTTGAAGGATTAAGTCACTGAAGGTTTTTGAGTAAGGGGATGGCAGGAAGGCTTGAGTAGGGAGACACGAAAGCAGGAGTCTAATTTGAAGTCTAATTAGGTTATTCAATACTCTGGATCACTTCATACTGAAAGAACTGATTTTTGCCAAAAGGCATCTTACCAACATAGTCTTTCCTCTCTTTCCCACCGTTATGCCAGAGTTCCTGAAACCAGAATCTATTGCCACCGAATGCTGTAAGAAAATACAACTTGTTACATATTGACACTCTGCTAATCAGATCATCTGTTTAGCTCCACAAATTGCAGAAACATATATAACCCAAAACCTATTAAGGTTTTTGGCTAACCAATATGAACTATGCTTAAAAGGGGCTTTGATGAAATTCCTATTAGAAATATTGAAATATGAACTAAGGAAGTGTCACTGAGAAAGAGTAAAACTAGAATTAAATGATGAACAGAAACATTGGGCAAATCATTATTTCCATAAAGCAGAATATAACAAAAAAAATCGTTCTTGTAAGTATGCTATATAAAAGTAAACAAAATCTCTCCTTTAAATGAGTGAAATGTTTTTTCTAAATAAGAACAGAGATTATCTCAGTGTCCTTTCTATCTCTAAAAAACTCTTGAAATAATATGAGAAAAGCATATAAAGCACAAGCATTCTGATCTTATTGGAGTAACTTAGTTGTTTGTTTTATCAGCCTCTAAATGTCAGAGAGCTCTGGGAAGCAGATGTGGGTCCCTTTTTTTCCTCTAGCTCAGTAGTTCTTAAGCAGGAATAACTTTAAGCTTCAGGAGCCATTTGGCAATGCCTGCAGACATTTTCAGTTGTCAGGTTTCACAAGTGGGGGGCAGGGTGGGGGGTACCTTTAGCAAATAATGGGTAGAGGCCAGGGATGCTGCCTAAACATTCTTCAGTGCACAGGACAGCCCCTGCACAAAGAATTATTTGGCCCAAAATGTCAACAGTTTTGAGGTTAAGAAACCTTGCTCTAAGTACATGCTCTTCTTTTGAGATTCTATCTGGTTCTCTGGTTTAAATACTACATATATGTTGATGAATCCCATTTCCAGTTCAGACCTCTACCCTGAAATTGACTCTATATAAACTGATTCTTCTATAAATCTATTTCTCTCACATCCAGTGTTTCTATTTTCAGTAAATGATACCACCACCCATCCAACTGCCCAAACTTAGATAGCCTTGATGCTTTCTACTCCTTCATCCCATGCCCCAGTTCCTATTGATTTTACTTCCAAAATACACCTCAAATTCAACTAGCTCTTGCCGTATCTACTGCTCACTCTAGTTCAAGTCTCTATTACTTCTGCCTTTGACTTCTGGAGAAGTCTCCCAGTTAGTCTCAGCTTTCACTCTTGCTCCCTCCAAATCATTCCTACTGACTGGCCAGGGATAGACTCCAAAACCTTAACCATGACTTACAATGTTCTATTTGACCTGGCCCCTGCCTCACTCTTTCACTTCAGCTGGCTTCTCTTCCGTTCTTTGAATACTCCAAACCTTTCCTGTATCAATTTTTTTACTTTTGCTGTTCTTTTGCCTGGACCGCTTCCTTTCCGTGTCTGGTTTCGTCATTCATCTTGTTTCCACTGAATGTTATCTCCTCAAAAAGGCCTTCCCTACTCTCCCTCTTTAAATGCACCCCTCCTGACGCTCTAGCAGAGCGCCCTGCTTATCTCCTTCAGAGCACTTCTCACAACGAGAAATTTTGCTTGTCTATCTACTTATTGTCTGTTTCCCTCCCTTAGAATAAAAATATAATCTCCTTAGGGGAGGGATATGATCTGTGTTTGTCTATTTTTCCCTAATACCTAGCAGATTTGCCTGGCACACTGTATGTGCTCAAACAACTGTTATGAATGAGTTTCTCAGTTTCTCTAATTCCACTGCAATTAGCTCCCTGAAATGTTCAACGTCCATGGAGACTTTGGCCCAGAGATGAGCGTGGCTGAGCTAAATCAGGATTAGCACGGAGGATAGGACAAGGTTATAGAAATAGGAGAGAGTTAAAGGTTTCAGCAGCATCAGCGATGTGATATGGTATAATGAGAGACTAAAATAAGGTTAGATCAAAGTTCAGGGGTGAAGCAGGGACCAAAGCTGGGAACCACTGAATTTTTAAACACCATGTTTTGAAGAACATCTCTAAATGCTTCTGTTCCTTGGGCCCTCTCCCCTTTTCCTTTTGCACTTTTTTCACAAGGAATTTAATCTAAGCTTATGACTTTAAACATTAATTGTGTATTAGTGTCTCCCCAATGTTCATCTTCAGTCCAGATGGCTCCCCTGAGTTTCAGACTTCTACCCAAATGCCTATATGAAATTTTCATTTAGGTGTTACTATGGACTGAATTGTGTGTACAGGACTTCAAAATTCATATGCTGACTCTCTAAACCCCAATGTAACTATACTTGGAGATGGGGCCTCCAAGGTGGTAATTAAAGTTAAATGAGGTCATAAGAGTGTGGCCCTAAAACAACAGGACTGGCATCCTTATAAGAAGTGGAAGAGACACAGGTGATGTGCATACACAGAGGAAAAGGCATGAGAGGAAACAGGCAGAAGGCGGCTGTCTACAAGCCAAGGACAGAGGCCTCAAGAGAAACCAACCCTGCTGGCACCTTGATCTTGGACTTCCCACCTCCAGAATTGGGAGAAAATAAATTTCTGCTCTTTAAGCCATCCAGTCTGTGGTATTTTGTTATGGCAACCCTAGCAGACTAAAACAGGTGTATTAAAGACATTTCACACTTAACATGTGACTCAAATTCTTGATTTCCATCCCTTCAACTTTGGTACTCCCCATCTGAGTGATGGATACTACCAGACATCAAGCCAGACCTAAGGAGTTATCCTTAATTCCTTTTTCCCCTCCTACCTTTGGCTGTCCTTGCCCAGTCAACCTTATAAGTCCATTGATTGAAACGCTAAAATATATTTGAATCCATCCCCTTCTCACCTTCTTCAGTGCAGTCACCTTAGGCTAAGCCACTACCATTTCCTACTTAGATCACTGCCAACTACTCCTAACTGATCTTCCACCTACTGCACTCCTGTCACTATGCTGGAGCAGAACTGTGTTTTTCAGAACACAAACCCATAAAGCTACCCTTTGCTTATAACCGTCCCTTCAACACCTTCTCCTTGCACTCAGAAAGCAAAGCAAATCTTTATCCTAAAGGTCCTCACTGATCTGGCCCCA
>CAUYRT010013622.1:0-42083 GCA_963574885.1 Lepilemur ruficaudatus
AGAAAAAATGAGCAGGGCATGGTGGCGCATGCCTGTAGTCCCAGCTACTCGGGAGGCTGAGGCAGTAGGATCATTTGAGCCCAGGAGTTTGAGGTTGCTGTGAGCTAGGCTGAGGCCATGGCACTCACTCTAGCCCGGGCAGCAGAGTGAGACTCTGTCTCCAAAAAAAAAAAAAAAAAAAAACATACAAGTGTTAGCCAAATCTGTAATTAGAGGAAGTCATGGACAAAACTGTTTTTATTATTGAAAGAAAAAAAAGACAGAAGGGTAGATGAAAGAGAGAGAGAGAGAAAAACTAAGGAGTTAACTTAAAACATTAGAAATAAGCTATAAAATGAGAAAACAAAGTTAAAAATAAAAGCAAAACAATAAATGAAATACTGAAGAAGTCATCATTCATAAATATATTCAATAACTGGGTTTTTCTGAAGGATTTTGGGGAGTGAGGATATAAAGGACAAATCTCTGGCGAGTCTAATAAAACAGAAAAGAAGCACAAAAGTACAAAATTAAAAATTACAAAGACATATACTAAGGAATTTTTAAAACATGATAATTCCATGTACAACTCTATGCTAATATATTGAATGTTTTAAATGGGTTATTTCCAGAAAAAAAATAAATTACTAAAATTATCTGAAGGAGAAGAAAAATAAAATCTGAACAGACATAAGCCATAGATAAAATTGAAAACGTTATCAAATAATTATTCTCCCCCTCCCCAAAGAAGATAAACTCCCAGAAGATGCTCTACTTGGTAAGTTCTTTTAAACTTTTAAGGAAGAGATAATTCCCATATATAATTTGTTCTAAGGTACACTCAAACATAGAACAATTCCCAACTAATTTTTCTATGAACCCTGTTACCAAATCCCAAAATAGATAATAGAAATGAAAACAATAAACCAATTTCACCTATTAATATAGAATAGACACAAAAATCCTAAACACAGTTCTAAAGAAATGAATTCACAGTTCATTGTTAGCCTTACATACCATATCAAATACGGGAATAATAGTAATGCAAGGAACTTTGGAAATTATATATAAGTTATAAATTAACTTCATTAGTAAATCCAATAAGATAAACCATATGATAGCTCCATAAATGTAAAAAAAGTTTGTTAGCATTTCTTACTTATTAAAAGCAAAACTTAGAAAGTCAGAAGAAAAAGAAAAATTTCCTTCATATAATAAAAACTACCAGTTTTAAATCAATAGCCAGTATCTTATAGTGTAGTGGCCATGAACACAGTCTATGGACCTGGGTTCAAATCCCAGCTTTCACTTATAAATCTCCTCACTTAATAACCTTGAGCAAGTACTACATCATCTAAGCTCATGGGGTTGTTGAAGCAAATAGGTAAAACAATAGTGTAATTTCTTTAGCAAGTTGTCTGGTAAGAGAAAGAGTTGACCAAAGGGTAGCTGTTGTTACGCTTGACATTTTTAGCAGTAAAACACTGGAGGCTTCTCACTATAATCAGGAATTATTCAATGGATGTTCATACTTCTCCTGTTCTATAAAATTATTCTGGAAGATCTCACCATCCAAATATTAATTCATTCACTTAATTAGCATTATCAAGGCATGAATAAATGTCAGGACCTGCGCTGGAGATAGAATTGTGAAAGACAGTCACTACGCACAGGAATTTATGACAGACAAGAACATCTTCTTTAAAGTATGATGAGTGTGATGTTTGAGAAAGTGCGGATGCTGCATTACTACTTAGCCAGCGGTTCTCAGCGGGGACCACAGTCAGGCATTTGGGAAATTTGTGAGGGCATTTTTTTGTTTTAGTTTTAGTTTTTGTTTTAATGACAATGAAAACACCAGTAGTGAGGCGCTACTGGCATTTAGTGTCTAGGGACCAATGACACTAGACAGCCTGAAATGTAGAATCGCACACAACAATTCTCCTAAATCCTACATGACATTCATGTAAGTGAAAGTTCTGTTATTAAGTGTAAAATCTAACTCTATTTTACATATAAGTGTAAAATATTTTTGCACAATTTAATGCACACTGAACTTCCCAGGATTACAAGTAAAGTGTAAATTGAAGTTTTTTTTTTTTCTCCTGGAAATCTGCCAAGAATTGGTCACCATTTCAGAAAAATTAGTCACCAATCCACATAACTCTGTCAGCCTGCTTGAACTATAGCATTTATAACAATTTAGGGCACAGACAACTGACTACTTCATTTTGTCTTCTGGTGGAGCTCGCCCAGGCTTTTCACATACTGAAATAAATGCAATTTTACTTTTATTTCTCCTTAATGTTATACTTACAACTTATTTATTTTTTGAATACAGTGTGTGTAAAGAGGTTATGCCATCAACGCATTTCATTTCTGAACAGTGAGAAAGCGATATAAAAAGGTCTTAAAATGTAGAGAGCCACTGGCTTAACCAAAGACTCTGAACTCACAGGGGATTATTGAATATTTCTCAGCAGAATAATCTTTAAGCTGAGACTTGAAGGATGTGGAGGAATTATCTAGGCCAAGGGGAACCGGCAGTAAAAAGAAGATTTTAAAAGTATGGTATTCAAAGCTGGTAGGGATATGGTGACACAGTTACTCTCAACCATAACTGGTAGAAGTATAAAGTTATGGAAGATAACCTGAGCATGTGTGTTACAAGTATTTCACTTCTAATCTTCTAGCATGTTCAAGATGCAGGCAAAGATGCACATGGATCCACATCAAAGTACGCTCTATTATAACAAGAATTGAAACTGTTCTAAAAGTCTAATAATAATGGAATGATTAAATGAATTGTGATTCAGCCATATGATAGAGTCTTGCACAGACATAAAATATCACATGCCTCTCCCCTGACTCAGGCTCATACCAGTTCCCTTCTCTGAATTCTTCCAACATCTGTAACACAAATTTCACATGCTGCAGTAAAGTTATGCTAAATTTCTCTCTAACTGAACAGCAAATCTCTGAGGGAGGTGAAAACCTCTGAATCCTCTTTAGCATCTAATAAAAAACATTGCAAGTAGGTATTTGACAAATTCTTGTTGATTTATTAATTCCAAGGTGCAGTGTGAGGGTTCAAGTTTTGTTAGAGATACAGACATATCTTGAAAACCAGCAAGCATAAAACTCAGAGTGAGATATCTTCCTGCTCCCTAATCCTCCAGGGTTCTATGTGCTCCTGCTAAGATTGGAGTCTCTCTCTTCTGTTTTGCCCATTAGAAGATGACAAGAAGGAAGAAAAACAGCCAAATAGCAATGGAGCGAGCTAAAGTGGGCCGTTCCCCAGGGCCTCGACTAATGAAATTCAAGGATCTTAGCAAAGAGAGAGGCAGCTGTGGTACAAATGTTTTAAGAGGAACTTATAGGGCTCAAGGGCTCCAAACCTAGAAGGCGCAATTGATTTTGGCTCTGTTTCTCTCTCTGTGGAAATGAAACCTTATTAATTCTGAAAGCCTATATTCTCCCTGAATCCCAGACGTGGCCATACTTGAACTATAATCTCTTTGAAAGGGATACTAAAACAAAATTCATCAAATGCTCTAAAGTGACCCCAAATGCTGTTGCAGCACATCTCACATTCAGTATTCCAGGAGGTGGTGAATTTGCACTCCCCCCACCAAAATCTCTTTCCTCTGTGCTTGTGAACTAGGATAGACTGTGTTATTTTTCATAATTATTCACTTCCCTCCCTGTAAAAGAATTGAATATCTATGTTCTTTGCCATGAGACTTGCAACACTTCCCTGTGGAGAACTAATACTTATCCTTCCATTGACTGCGGGCTTAGCCATAGGACTTGCTTTGCCCAACAGAATGTGGGCAGAAGCGATGTACCAATTTCCAAGGAGATGCTTTGAAAGTCGTTGCATAATTCAACCATCTTTAAGTTTTCTTTTAACTTTTCCTTCTCACAAGACCAAGAGCCCAGGATGGCGAAGACGTAGGAAACAGCAGCAGAGCAGCAACTTATCCAAAACTAACATATGAACATGCGCAAAAAATAAACATATAGTATTGTAAGTCACAGACATTTTTCGTTTGTTATGGTTTTTTATTTGTCTGGTTACTGTTATTGATTGTTTGTTATTTTAGCATAACCTAGAGAAAGATGACGAATATCTGAACCTGGTTTATGGTAAAAAAAAAAAAAAAAAGTTTTTCTGAAGGAGTCAGGTGAAGCCTCGCTGTGACCATTGCAGAGGGGTCACAACAAATGCATTAGTGGATCACATCTGCAAAGAAATGACAAGAACCAATTCAAGATTGGAGTGCTGTGCGGACCAGGCCCAGGTTTCTCGTGGATGGCCTTACTCATCCAGCAGAATGTTTCAGGCCCACAGCTGCAACCCATGATTTTTAGCCTATGGAGTATTCCAAATGGCTTCGGATTTTTATGTTCATCAAATTAAACTAGTTCCTGAAGAGAAACTACTCATAAAAAATGGAGGTCCTGTAACAGAACTATTTCCTGTAGAGACAGCTAAAATAAACTGGACTGAAAAACACCATTTATATGAAATTTTAAACGTGAGCTCTAGAGCCCAGTAAGTAGTATGCTATAACATCTGGAATGAATTAGGTCCCAAAGCCATGTCTTAATGTGCATGTTCGTGTGTTTGTGTCTGCTAGAAATCCAGATTTGTTTTCTATTACAATTTCTAAAATCCCTTTAAGTACTAAATTTTAATTCAAAGCAAACCAAATATTCTGGCATTTAGGCTTTGGTTCGTCCAAGAGCTGAAAACAGAATGCTACCATATGGTAGTGTTTAACATTTGGCTTCCTGTGAAGTGAGCTTCATGCTGACATACCCCTTAGCTAAGGAGAGACCTGATCTTGGAGAGGAGCCTTGGGTTACTCTGGGTGAGCAGGAGGGGAATGGGGCCCCATCCCAGATGAGGGAATAAGGGCTGAGGGATAAGAGAGGGTAGAAGCCACTTAGGGGCTCAAATTTTCTTCGGTTACCCTTTATTCTCCATCAGTATGTTTTATGACTTCATAATCAACGTTTTAAAGCTTTTTATGCCTTGTGAAACAGTGCTCCTTCTAACATGCCTATCAATAAACATATCCTTTATCTGAGTTTTTAAAAATTTGATATTCTAAAATTAAGAACACTTCTCTAGTTTTATGTAGAATTGCCTTCCTTCATGATTGCAAGCTCCGGTATGACACCTTCTCCTCCCCTCCCTTCTCCTCATCTTCATCATCATCATCATACTGTTAACTTTTAGTGACAATTTACTGTGGGATAGGCACTGAGCAAAGAACATTCTCATTGTTTCTCTTTGCCTTTAGAATACAACCCAAGCTCTGTATCTCAGCCTAAAAGGCCCTACAGGATCTAGCTGCTGCCTAACATATATTTCTGTCATCCAACCCTTTGTTATTCCAGCCACCCTAGTCTATTTTCAATTCTTGTAGTTTATTTTTTCTCAGTTCAGTCTCTAGGGCTGCACTGGCACCTCCACCTGGAATCTCCCTTCTCTTAGCTCTTTGCATTTCTATCTCTTCCTCTTCTGCAGACCTAGTACATGACATCCTCGAGAAGCAATCTCTGACCATTCCACTAAAGGCAGCAGCCCTGTTTTATCTCTCATAGTTCTGTTTCCTTCCTGCACAATACTTATCCAGCCCCCCTTGAAATCATATAGTGTGTGCTTGCCTGTTTAATATCTATTTTACATACCCATTCCCCAGCACAGTGCCTGGCACCTAAATTGTTTGATAAATAGTTAGAGAATGAATAGATAAATAAATGAATGACCTCTTTTAATCCTTTTTGGGAGAATACTATTACTATCCTTATTACAGATGAGGAAATTGAGATGTCATTAATAAATATCTTGCCTTTAGTAACACAGAGAGTTGAAGTCTTTTATCATGTTTTCATGCAATATTGTTTTCATTTTATATCAGATAAGTACTGGCCTATCAGATAAGTACTGCTCTCTGTTTGGCCTCGTAGTTTGTAGCATTTTTGATAAATGTTCTTTCCATAAACTCTAGCTCTGCATCACACTTTTTCTACCAGGTTTGTGGTTTCTACATGAACATGCAACGCCTCAACATTTAGCAAAAAGTTATTCTATGCACACTCTCAGAATGCCAAAACTAGATGGTTCTACCATCTCAGTGTTTTTCCTGGCTCCCACTACTGCAACCTATAGAGTTATTTCACTTGAGTAATGGTGTATTTTATCACTTCATTAAAAAGCATCAGGATAGCTGAGTAGTTGTGGAAAAACTGTGCTGAAAATGACAGAGCCCAGAAACTAACCAAATATTTCTAGTCTCTGCCAAAACCTCAAGTCCAATATGCTAAAGAATGCAATCTATTGAACATATCCTCATTTCCCCTTTCCTTCTGTCCTCTCTAGAAAGATGATTTCCCGAAATAAAATTAATTTCAAAATATTAACTAAACAACAATACTAGTCGGCCTATTCTGATGTACTTGCTTGCTGTATCTTTGTTCAACTCCAGTTGTCAGAGGCCTTATTCTTTCTCTGCCATTCAGGTCTTACCCTGTAGAATTATCCTGTGAATCACAGCCATGGGACTCTGACCAGCACGTCCACTTCAGGGAAACAAGTATGTTCATGCAGGTCAAAAGTCATGGCTCTCCCTCCAACAATCCTGACACGGTAGCTGAATCATTTCAATGCCTAACAAGTAACAAAAGGAGGTCCTTCTTGAATTTGAATTCACCTAAAGACGTACAGAAGATGTGGGAGTGCAGTGTAGAGCTTCAGCTCATCGTGCTCTTCCACATTCTCAACTTTTCCATTCTTTTAAATCACAAAGATTTTACCTGGGCATTGAATTTCGTCATATCTCACAGGTTTTGATACATAGCATTTCCTCTTTGCTATATTCTATCTCGTCTTTCATTTTTTATTTCCTTCTCGATCCAGTAATTATTTAGGAGGGAGTTCATAGATTACCAAGTACTAGAGCATTTAAAAATGTTTATCAATAATTTCTGGTTGTGGTATATTATAAAGAGATGTCCAATTTTTGCTTTGCTAACTGGCTGGGATCGTCATTGAGGCCTAAATTGGATGAATTTGTAATTCGATGCCACTTGTACAATAGGTATAGTCCCTAGATTTCAGAAACCAAATTCAATGTAAATTACTCCTCCCTATCTTATTAATTATATTTTTCAACTTTTCTATTTTTGTTTGCTTTTCATATCTAAGAAGAAACAACTTCCCCAGAAACCCTCCTCTTTCTCTGAAGGCACATGTCTCCCCTTCCTTTATGAGCTTCTCTTAAAGTGCTCCTTTTCCAATTCCCCAAAGACTTTAGGAAAAGGGGAGGCAGATGTTTCAGGATCTGTCAAGGAGATTTGGTGGAGTGAAGGAATCTGCTCATTTCACTCTTCATTTTACCTCATGGCTTTAACAACATATAGGCTTCTGAATTTATTATTCAGCCTACAACTTACATTCTCTGGGATTAAAAATTAAACTTTCATTACTACCTTATACGTCCTTCAGTCAGAGTTCTGATAGCTTAAATCACTTATGAAATATTAAGGAGAGGAACTTCTTTTTATTCTGGAAAGATGCTTCTGTCACGTTCATTGAACTATTCTATACACTTGGAAAGCTGTCTTAGACAAAAACCGACGGACTAACAGTTGCTCTGTTCTTCTTCTCATTCTTTTGTAGCCACGTCACATCTTCCCTGAGCAATGTGTGTCTTTAGAAGTAGAAATTTTAATTGAGACAGACATATAAATCTAAGGAAATGTAAATGTATGCTTCTTGTTTAAAAAGAAAAGAAAGATATGCTATTTTGGGTTTGGGCAACACCAGACCTATTTTGCAGTTAAAATTTATTTTCAAATGAATGCTGATGGAGTTCTCCTACTTAGCAAAAAGTAAGTCTTTCAAAATCACACGTCCATGAAACATATACACTAGACAACGGTATCTTAATCTTCATTTAAAGGGTATGTGTGCATGGCCACAAAGCATCTGGAACCACATAATGAGAATATTTGTGATTCTTAAGAGTGCACTTATTCACACTCAGAAGAAAATTCCTTATTATAATTCTCCCACATCTCTCAGCATTGCCTCTCTGCTCTTCATTCTTTCTAAAATTTGGGGTGGTCTAAGTTCACTCATAAATGGAGTTAGTAAATGACAAAGTCATCTCCCCTCTAAATCACCAAAGTATTAGAAACACCATCATTCTTTTTTATTTCATTCCTTTGCTTAAACATTTCACTTCTTAAATATGGCTTTTAAAATTGAAGTCACTATTTTGGGGAACAACATATTGAGTCCTAATGTCATTTGAATTTGGTTCTTGTATCATTTTCTTCTACAACTACTGTCTGAAGAGTATCAAGAGAAGTGGATATACTTTTTTTTAAAAAAATGGGTTCAGTTCACAAATTTTCCAATGAATAGAGAAGATTTAATGACAAGAGCTTTTATGTAAATCAAGATATGTCTATCTAGAAACCCCGACAGGTACATCTAAGTTCTATTTTGATAATAACTATAGTTTGACCTTTGTGAGTCTCTGTTTCCTCATTTGTAAAATTAAGGATTTAGGTTAGATGACCTTTGGGATTCTTCCTGATTATAAAATTCCACAAATTGACTGGTTGTATTTCTTTAGATTGATCAAAGAGAAAATAGAAAAAAATCTACTCAACTGTATAAATCACTATATATCTTCTGTGCTTCTGAATAATAAAGTTCTTTTATTTTTTTTCCATCAACAACCCTTAAGGGAAATTTGGTCAAAACCTTGCGGGTGTGTGGTTACATCAGAATGTGCACAGCTCCATGGCCAGCCATGAAAATGCCTTATTGTTGGTCTCTGAACTGATAAGTTCAAGACAAGAGTCAAAAATGTGGTCTAGGAAAACCTTGTACTCATACATTTTTAATTCCTCAATTCTTTTATCATTCATTTCCTTGATTTTATCCTCACAAAGTGTAGAGGAATAGGTAGGGCATCTTACTGAAGTAGGAACTGAAAGATCCAGATGAAGAATTGTCCAACCTCACACAGTCATCTAATGGCAGAACTGAAATAAGAGCTTAGATGAATTAACTACAATCCCATTCTGTTTTGGCTACAAGACAGTCTGCCATTCTGGTTTACAAAATTAAACCTTTCAATGCCAGCTATATGATTTTTTTTTCTGGTAACTGTTCAGAGAAATTCAGAGGAGTTCATGTAACTCCTCTGTGAAGTTCAATGATAATGCTCTGCAAAGCCAAAGAGAGGATACATCATCATTCCAGATGCTTATTGGCTCTTTAGAGCCATTAGAACCACCATAAAGGATCTAACCGAAAGGCACCTAAATTTCCCAGAAAATTACATCTACATGCTTGCCTATCTGAGAAATACCATTGGACCCAGCTTCATGTTTTTAGTCCTATGATCAAAGAGCCAGGTGTGGAATTGGGAAATTCACGAGATCTTCCTCCCTACACCTCTTGTAGTCAAAGTTGCACTATTGCATTTCCATTCTCATCAGAGATTGGCACAACCAGATCTCCTAAATTCAAATCCAGTCTGCACCACTTGCTACACATGTAACTGTGGGCAAGTAACTTAACTCCCCTGGGCTTCAGTTTCTTGAGATTAAAGTATAAATAATAACGGTTGTTGTGGGGATTCAATGAATTAACTACTGTAAATCACTTACCATACCTGGCAGGCAGAAAGCAGACAGTAATCATTATCCATTTAATTTATTATACTATTTTAAAGTCTTAGAACAGTGCCTGGTGCATAGTAATCACTCTCTCATTGTGAGCTACTTTTACTGTTCTCAAAGTAAAAAACAAATGTTGGAAATTTAATTTTTATTTATACAAAAATATTTAAAATTGCTCCATAGCGTAAAACTTTAATGTACCTTATAAGAGACTTCATAAAATCTGAATTGAATGAATATACCCATTTACCTCATGATCTGAAATAAAAATTTCTGAATTTTTAAATTCAGAATGCATTAAATTCAATATGTATTAAAAAAATACATATTGCTGTAGCGCTATGGTCAATGTACTTCTACAACCAAGTCCAGATCTCATGTTAAAGTTCTGAGTTTTTTTGTCTAAACATAGAAGAAGGCAGGTGATTACCTAGGTTTTTCCTGGATGAATAAATTGGTTTAATTTACAGAAACAAACAAAATTGTAACTACCTCTCTGAGTTTATGTGAAACGATGGTGCCCAACAAAAAGTGTTTTGTTTCTCTTGCTCAACACTTTAATTTGTGGTTTGACCAATAATTAAGCAAAAGAAATACCAGGCCCAGCAAACAAAAACTGCCTGTCTCTGTTTCAAATATTCCCTTTATTATAACCATTATCTACATTTAAATCGAAGTTAAAGCTTTCTGGCAGATGGCAGGCGGGACTAATGAAGGGACAAATCTAACTCCCAAAATGAGAGTTGTTCAATACTTTAACTGAACTCTTCCACTGACTAGCTGGGTCACCTGGGCAAATCTCTTAACTTCTCTGGACTGAGTTCTCTCACGTATAAAATTATCCTAGAGAATATCCGAAATCTTTATGCTATTAGCCTTACTTATTTGCCTGTACCTTAGTTATTAGGGCTCAGTTTAATAGCCTAAAATTTTGCATCTTTATCAGTTTCTAGTGTAAGACTTTTCTCTTTGTCCTTTGCTGATCTGTTTTAGGCAGATCCTTTCATCATCTCTAGGACAGTTGTTTCCAAACTCTAACCTGCATGAGAATCACCTGGGGGGCCTGTTATTATAATAAAACACAGCCTGCTGATCCCACCCCCCAAGGTTCTGACTCAGTAGGTCTAGGAAAGGGTATAAAATTGCATTTCTAACAAGATCTCAGGGGATCTGAGTGCTGTTAGCCCAACGACCATTTGAAGACCACCACTCTACAGAATATAAAAACGTTGAAGTTACCTCAATGTAACTCTGGGAACAGCCACTCTGGCTTTCCAGCTGCACGTGGGTGAAGTTGACTTGTATTTGTTCTCCCTGAGGCTGCCTTATGATATAGACGCACTGCCTGTTGTAAGCGAAAGGTCCAGACAGCTCCGGAAGGAATATTTCACCCTCTGGGTCTGTGTAGTTCCCTCCACAAGGCAGATCCACTAAGGGGAACAGAAAAGAGGAGGAAAATGTCAGGTGGATTGCATTGCTCTGGCTTCCAGACATTGGATCTAATTTTTAAAAATTCACAAACACACACACACACACACACACACACACACACACACACACACACAATCATAAACCCACTTTATTCGCCCTGTGCAGGCTTAAGCCTCTAATTATAAGATATTCAGTTTGACGTGCATTTGTGGGATATTCTTGTAGTGCCTAAAAAAATAGATATGGAGATATGTGATCTAATTTGCAATCTACCGTTCTTGTCTATAAATTGCTTTTTAAATATATTAATACTCTGCTTCATTCCAAAAAGATTTGAGACAGTTTATAAGATACATGTGACAAAATAAAATACATAACTACTTACACGAAGCAGATTAAAGGAAAAATGAACACAGAATATTAATACCAAGATGTGGCCAGGGCAAAGTTGATATGCACAGAAAACAGCTACAAGGATCACATGAGTTCAGCCTCAGATTCAGCCTGAAGCCAGAGGTAATGGGGGAAGGGGACCAGTCGAGACGCCCATTGTTACTTTTCCTGATACTGAAACTTAAAGGGTATTTTTGCTGTGAATTCCCCTTAAGGGCACAATGACAGATGCCATGAACAAAACCCTCTGCATCCCTAAACTAAAAACCATAGAGCAGTTCCTTCGTTGTGTTGTTTGTACATTTGTTTTTTCTAAGGTATCAGTGAAGTTTGAAGACGTAATACCTAGTAGTATTTTCCTGGAAGTGACAATCTAGGGGCTAGCTCTTGTGAAGCTTGATCCAAGGATAAAGTCCAGACAGACAGCATCGCTCACAGGAACAAGCTCTCTTACAGTGAAAAATCAAACAACCCTAGGGAACTGATGTTCTGAATTATTTAATTTTAGGTGCCTCATATATCTTTATCATGATGCGGATCCAATAATTTAGGGACCAAGGGTTATTGTAATAGTAATAATTGAGCATTGGGAAGATAAAGAAAAAATCTGGAACTCTGAGAGAAATATTTATAAAGATGTACTCTAAATCTCAGAAAGTTAGCCATCTTCTACATCACATTAAAATATAAACCAACAAAAAGCACAGCATTGGCCTTCAACTGGCAGGATACTTACAAGGTGATGTTAAGTAGGTGATATGGAAGCCTTGGTCGCTAATCTGGGTGTCAGAATGGAAATGAACCCTGGCAAAGGGCCCCGTGGTCTGGAGCGGTGGGACAGAGAGAGTGGTGCAGAATATCCCCAGTACGGGGTCTTGATGCAAAGGACCATCTCGAATCTAAAACAAAAGAATGCATCCATTAAGCTCAAAGTGGTCAGCTTTTAACAAATCAGGCTATTTTCTGCATTAACTTCAAATAATCCATCATTTCCCTACCACAGACATATCTGACACACGGTTAGGGTTCAGGAAGGCGTGCTCTCCCTCTCCCGTCCTTCCATGCCTTATCTTCTGTCTGAATTTCAATTCCAAGTTCAGATGTATACTTTGAATTTTTCTCATAATGTTACTAATCTAAATGTTTCCTTTCTGAGGTTCCCCCCCTCCATGTTTCTTCCGAAATTATAAATTCCTAGTGACCTAGAAGAAAACAAATACAAGCAAAGAAAATAGAAGAAAGAATGCCAGTGACGCCAATAGATTCCAACAGAGTCACAACTTGGACTAGGTTTTCAGGAGGATGAGAGGTGCAAGGAGGTGCAGTCAGATTGGATGCAACATAAAGACATTTTAATTAATTTTAAAAATGCAACTTTGATGGTAATTAAGTACCACAATAATTATGATGAGGCCTTAAAAATCCTTTTTTAATTGTTGTTTTTTTAATCTACTAAATGATCATGTTGATCTCTCTATAATGCAGAGGTAATTGCAAATTCTACACTATGTAGATCACCAAGGAGTCGATGAACTAAAGAATATTTTAATCTGGTCAATTTTGTCCATTCGATTACTTTTTCTATTGGCAGCAAAGTTACAAGGCAGCATTACTTTATTCTTACATTTAATTGGTTTCTTGAAATATTGTAACTTGATGAGAAAAGAGAGCTATTTCAATACTGTCAGAGTGATTGATACTTTCTATTATACGGTATTCAGGAATTAATGTTGGAATGAAAAAAGCCTCCAATTTTAATTTGATGGAATTTATTGAAAACTAATTTCGAGAAAACTCAGTTTTCTGTCAACATTTAAATGATCATTTTGAAAAAATTTTCCAGGGAGAGGCAGATCTTCCAGTAATTCCCAAAGGTTTCAAATCCATTATCACAACAGCCAGATTACTAATGACTTTTCCTTGTGGAGACCCTGTTTGACAGTCACATCCTTCTATCTTTTATGGATAATTCCATAGCACTCCACGCTTCTCTAATGGACTTGGAAAAGCATATTGTCCTTTTAGCACTACTGCAAGGGGAACTGAGATTTATGGTGATAAAAAATACAGGACAACCAAAGAACTCAATCTTCTCAATTATCTTGTCAGTCTACAAATGGAGAGCGACATGTCTCCATGAGCGATATGTTTGTATATAGGAACATTTCTGTTCCTATATACAGACATACAATAGCCTTTTTTTTTTCCTTCTACATGTTTTAATCTTTTACTAATGGTAGGCAGGAAGGGCTCAGGCTGACGCCACTCCTCTCAATGATGATTATCAATACATCCCAGGAAGACCCACCCCTTACCAACCTAGTTCAACACAATCACTATTAACTTATTTTTCTTCGTGGAACACGATAATGAAGCTGGAAAAAAACCTTGCCAGTTTACCTGAAGATTTGAATCTGCATTGGAGGAGATGGCCATTACTTACTGTTTATTTGATTAATTTTGCTATTGTCATGGCAGGGCCCTGGGCTTCCTGGTAATGCCGGGGAAAGGAAATGCAATTATTTCCCAGATTCAAATGGAACTCAGAAAAAGAAGTGAGAAGCTGACACAATTAAGAATAGGGACTTAGCAAGACTTAGACATTGACTGCCTATTGAAAAATACTTCTAACTTCTGCCTATAAATTGGGCTGTATTTATCCACAGGCATCACTAACCATAGTACCCTGAGCCCTAATCATACCATGACAGGTTCTGTCTAAATGTAATTATTTACCTCAAGATAATCTTTGCTGCAATTATCATGGTGCTCCAGGCTCAAGGTCCCAAAAGTAAATGTTATCAGGAGGTCAGGACTGGTTGTAACAAGCCAGACACAATCTCTTCCTGGGGGGTAGTTTCCGGGATACCCCGGAGATTTTATAGAACCGTAAGTACCACTCAGTATACCTCCACACTCTGAAAGAAAAGGGAGAAATAACTTTACATTTGTACACAAGTTATAATTCCTGTAGAATGATCATAGCCCTTGCTGGGAAAAGCCAAACTTCATTTAAACAACTATGAGCAGTTTTGGACACCCTCATAAATTAAACAAGACTTTCAGTTTTTCAGCTTTATGAAGTTATAGATCTAGAAGTTTTAATTGATAAATAAATGAATGGCCCATGCATTGAGCTCTGTGCTTATAAGCCACCATAGGGTGATGATTTAAAACACAGGGCTGAACTATCTGAAGGATGAATAATGGGATGTGGATTTTTTTCTGCTCTGAAGAGATGAATTTCTGCATGTGAACTGTTAAAAATTTCTAGACTTCTGTTAATCTTTATGTCTTTCAACAAACCAGATCACTTAATATATTAAAATGGTTAAACACTACATAATTTTCATTTGTGAAGGTTTCTTAACACTATCATATAGCTAAAGTACTCGTTTTATAAATGAAGAAATTCAAATGTCCATGGTGGTTAAGCCACTGGCCCAGGAGTGGAGCAACAGAGGGGCTGAGCCAGGCTTTCTGAAACCAACCCCACTGCAATCTCCACTATATCGCACCAGCCCCGTAAGTTGTTGGTCAATGACTGGAAGAATTTTTCCTTCACTAAGACACATTTATTTTTTTATTTTTATTTTTTTTGAGACAGAGTCTTACTCTGTTGCCCTGAGTAGAGTGTCGTGGCGTCAGCCTAGCTCACAGCAACCTCAAACTCCTAGGCTCAGGCGATCCTCCTGCCTCAGCCTCCCGAGTAGCTGGGACTACAGGCATGCGCCACCATGCCTGGCTAATTTTTTCTATATATTTTTAGTTGGCCAATTAATTGCTTTCTATTTTAAGTAGAGACGGGGTCTCGCTCTTGTTCAGGCTAGTTTCGAGCTCCTGACCTTGAGCGATCCTCCCACCTTGGCCTCCCAGAGTGCTAGGATTACAGGCGTGAGCCACCGCGCCCGGCCAAGACACATTTATTTAACAAAGAATCAGTGCTGGCTTATGAAAAATGCTACTGAAAAATTTAAAAGAAAACGTGGATTATATACACATGCACACATATACACACAATGGAATATTATTTAGCATGTCCAACCCAGTTAAGCTTTTAGATGACTACAGTCCCAGCTGACATCTGATTGCAACTGCTTAACACATTTCAAGTGATATGCTATGTTGGACCCTTTCTAAATTTCTGGCCCACAAAACCAGAAACAAAATTAAATGACTAATGTTCTACAAGACTAAATTCATGGGTAATTTGTTATACAGCAGTAGTAGTTGGAACAGAGAAAATGCTCTTAATCTGATAAAAGTTATCTGTGAGAACTTCCAGCTAACATCATATTTATTCAATGGTGAAATATTGAGCATTTCCCCATTAGTTGGGAAAAAGACAAGGCTATCCACTCCATCACTTTATTTAGCTTTGTGTTGGAGGTCATACCCAGGGCAATAAGCCAAGAAAAAGAAATAATAGTTACGAAGACTGGAAAGGAAGAAGAAAAATGTCCTTCATTCATAGATGATGTAACCATGTATGTAAAAAATACAAAAGAATCTACAAAAAAAAATTGAATTGACAAATGAATTTAGTAATGGAGATAAAATCAAAATCAAATATCTTTAAAGTACATCATATTTTTGCATACTAGTAACAAGTAGAAAATTTAATTTTAGAATATTAATATTTCATGTAGCATAAAATATCAAATATTTGTAAATAAATATAACAAAAGATATGGAATACTTAGACACTGAAATCTATAAAACATTGCCAGGATAAATTGAAAGACAACTAAATGAAGAAATAGTCCATGTCCATAGATCAGTGGGTTCAATATTTTTAAGAGATCATTTCTTTCCAAGTTGATTATAGATTCATGGAATGCAAACAAATTTCCAGCAGACTCTTGGGGAAAACTGATGAATTGATTCAAAAATTTATATGGAAATGCAAAGGATATAGTATATTTAAATAGAACACATTGAAAGCACTTGTACTATCAGCTTTCAAGCTTCAATAGTCACACCAATGTAGCACCATTGGTACATTGATAAAAATGAGAAAATTCAGAAATAGATCCATAGATTTATCCATGAATGAATTGGGGGCTTGGTATACTGTTTACTTTTTTATATGTTGAAAATTTCATAATAAAAAGTCTCAAAAGAAAATAGAGTACGAAAAACCAAATAACAACAACAACAAAACTATGCAGTGGTCAGTAAGATAAAGAGCACTATGTGAAAGAGTGGACAAAGCTACCATTACAACATCTCTGCAGAAAATTACTAACAGAGCTTATAAAAATGCTGTTCAGTGATTTTATAAGTGACTCATTAAGACTGACATTTTTTGATATCTTCCATCTCATGCTACTTTTGTTATCTTTGAACACAAAGTAAAATTCCAATTCATGCTAAACGTATTTGATTTTTAAATAATTATAAAGATTTTATGTATACCTAGACCCCCAAACATCTCACATATCAAAAAGTCTAATGTTGATCAAGAAAATTTTAAGAACCTTAAAATTTTGCTTGGTTTTCTCCACGTTCACACATACCTGGTTGCTGTGTCTCCCATCTTACTGTGAAGCCTCTCTGGTTTCTTAAATGTTCAGAGTAGAAATGAAAGTAGAGAGCGTTGTCACTGCTGAAGAGTTCACCAGGGGGGCTGGAGCCACAGAATCTCCCAAGTTGAAAAGCCGCAGAAGAATCCCCATCATAAATCTGAAGAAACTCATGTGGACAATTATTCACTGATTCTAACTGGAAAAAAGTGAAAGTGATGCGCAGGATCTAAAAACAGAAAGGCCACATATATTATTTTTTATTTCCATGTTAATTTTAAGTATTTTTCCTACTAACTGGAAAGCATTCCTAGCGAGTCACTTTCAAGAGATAAATCTGTATCATTTCCTAACTATCTACCAATACATATGGCAATTCCACATATTAAATGGTGTGTGCCAAAAATGGCTAAGACCAAACTTCAGCTAATGGCAAAATACATCAAACATCTTAAAGTTAATGACATGGATTTACCTAGATTTCATGAAACTATTAAGTCCATCAAATAAAGGCACTTTCAATGCATAGCTGACAGTGTTTCTAAAGCAGTAAAATAAACTAGGCATTTGAAAATTTAGCTTGAATTAAGTTTAACTGGCTAATAGTACCAGTCACAAGAATCTATAGCCTGAACCCCAGGAAAACCTGCTGTGTGTATCATACACACAGGCAGGTTCATCACTTCCCTCAAGGAGGCTGATTCCATAGGTGTTTCTGAGCCTCTCAACAAGATTCTGATGTCCAGGCTAGACGGACATGCTCAGGTGTAGGCTGAGTGGGCATGATGTGGATGCTTAAAGTCTGCAAGTCTTCAGAGATTAGATATCATTAAGGGATGAGGGACACCAAGCATAAAGAATGGGGAGAAGGTAACATGAAAAGTATGGAGCACACAATTAGGAGAAAATCAACACAAAAATGTGTCTCTGAGTAAAGTGTTAGAATGTATTAGAATGCATAAACTTCAAATGTAATAGTATAACTAATAAAATATAAAAGATTTTGTATTGACAACTTCATTTAAGACAATCAAGCAGCCAAAAGAAGGCTATTATTTAATTTTCATCAGAACCTAAAAAATCACAACAATATTCAGCTAATGAAAAAGAATGTCAGGAATTTTTGTAATTCCATGCTACGATATTTTTTCACGATCAGTTGCCTATCATCACATCATTGTCACTCTTGAAGCAATTTAAATGAAAATCAAATAAATGTTCATTAATTCAACTATCCTGATTTTTATATACTTTCTACTATATTATATACATTATGGTGGGGAGAAGATATAAAATCACAATAATAAAGAAAAATGAGATGAATTTTCTTACAGATTGGTAATAATAAAAGTCCTGAAAATTTTTCACATAAGAATATTTTTTCAGAAGAAAAATATTTTCAATGTCAGGAAATAGAATTCATGAAAACTAAATGGAAGGAAGGAAATTCATGCCCACAGGGAAATTTATTTTGGCATTTATTTTATTATAGGACTACCAGGCCCCAAAGAGCTCTCCCTTCTCAAGTGAAAAAAATGTTTTCTGACCCTTATACAATGCTCTCTGCAATATTAGTTTGCTGGGAAAAGTTAATATGATTTCAAGGAAAAATCATATCTATTTAGACATACCACTTTATCTTTTATGCATCCAAGAGTTGGTTGAGAAACAAACATTTAGAAATGCCTGAGTAATTAATGTCAGGGGAAAAAAAACACTAAAGACTTTAGATTCGGATCTTAATTTAAAGAGTATTCACACAGTGGCTCAGCGTGACAGGCTTTGTAATCGAATGTCCTGGGTTTGAGTGCTGCTTACAGATCACCCGGTACAGATTTCACAATTGCACTAGGCTCTGTTTCCTCAAATGTAAAACGAGCGTAATAATTCTTAACTTTTAGGGTTATGAGAGTTAAAAGCAGAATGATATATTTTACATGAAACATTTAGCAGATTACCTGGCAAAGAGAAGACATTTGATAGGAAAACCATTTTAATATTAGTCACAATGTTTGCATAATTAATCAACATAATACTGAGTGATCATCTTCAAGCAATATTGTCTTAGTAACAAGATGACTTTACAAATTAACTACTGGCTTGCAGCCAATCAGCCAGTATAGAGAATCATTCACATTGGACAAAGCGTGAACTTTGGAACCAGACAAACTTGATTTTAAAATTCAACTATTCCAATTAAAAGCTAAAAAGTCTTTTAAAAAATTTCTTAGCTCTTCTTACTTCATCTGTAAAATGAGGATACTATTACTTATTTCAAAGAGTTAGTGTAAAGTTAGAGAAAGGTAGGCAAATGTCTAGTCCAAAGTCTAGCACTTAGTAAGTACTGGATACATGACAGTTGAATTACCATCCTATGAACTTTATGCAATATATATACGTATTACATATTCACATACACCAATGAAATGTGCATTTGGACTGGAGCTATTACATTTACCTTTCCCATTTCCGTTTGGACAACCCAGAAACAGTTAACGTCATGAATATAACCAATATCAGGGCTCCTGTAGCTGAAGCTTCCATTTATCCCTGAGAGGGAACCTCCACAAACTGCAAGAAAAGGATGAATTGTGCTTTTCAGAGACTCCTAAAAGGAACAGGCTGGACAACTTTAACCCTGCTGCTGAAATATTTAGAAAAGTCTGACAAATAAATATTGGAGACAAAAGCCCTGTTATTCCTTTTTCTCTAGCCCCATTTTCCTGTTGACACCTATGCAAATTCCACCTCTTGTTCAAAGTCCAGTTGCTATCTCATCACCTGCTCCAGAAGCTTCCCTGGCTCATTGTTTTCTCTGGTCCCATCCTTTGTACCTCTGTGACATGACTTTACCCCATGCAATTCAGCTTATATCTTTAGTTCTTGTATCTGCTCTGCCATTCTGTATTAGTGTTACCTCCTCAACTGGAAGGTAACCAGATAAGAAGATAATAAATGGAGACAATATTTTTTAACTTTCATCTTTCTCCACAGGGTCTACCATCATTCTAAACACATAGCAACCTTTCAATAAATGCATTGATTCAGAATCAGGAGTGACAAGTGAGGGGTGAAATAGTCAGAAGAGACTTTGTGGAGGAGGTTGAATGTGAAGTATTCCTCGGGGACAGATTCATCTGGATGGGAAACAAGGGAGGAATTTGGGGAGGTTTGCGGGGAGAACTATCCCAAATAAAAGAATACAATGGAAATATTCATGGTGGTACATCGGGCCAGGTGGCAAAATAAAACTGTCTGGCTTGAGTGAGTGTATTTCTAGGAACTAATCAAAAATAAGTTTAGGTGGACAGGGTGAAGCCTGGGTATAGAAGAAAATTGAAAAACGATTCCAATCTCTACTTAAGCTATGGGGAGACACTATATACTCTAGAGCAGAAGAGTGATATGAATAAGCGTATTATTCTAGAGAAACTAAGTATCCCCTATACAGAAAACTTTCCCTTAGAAAACTACAAAAGACAATACCTTAGAATATTTTATCTTCAGAAAGGACATAATGAAAATGGCAAATACTAACTTAATTCTTCTTTTGAAGAAAAGTTCTGGCTGAAATTGAGATTTATAAATATTTGCCTTGTGAATTCTATATCATTTCTACAAGGAAAGACTGAGTTCTCAGCATCTGAGTGACTGGACAAGAGAATAGGTTCAGTAGAAGAATCTTCTACTGGTTGGTGCTGCTAAAGCTGTGAGTGTCTGTGGTATAAGAAATGCTGGCCATACCTTGCTGGGGAATCTGACACAGAGTTCCAGTCCAGAAACGTGTGCATTCGCAACTGAAAGAGTTAATCCCATCAACACAACTTCCTCCATTCAAACAGGGGTTGCTCAAACACTCATTGATGTTTTCTGTGCAGTTGACACCAGCCCAACCTGATGTACACTTACACACATAACCAGAGACTGTTTCCTAAGGAAAAGAAATCATATAATACCATAAAAACAAATGGATAAAAAATAACCTTGAATCAACCCAAATAATAAAGTGGTGCTATTGATATACTTAACAGATGTTGAACCACAGTAAGTATTTTCCAGTAGCCTAACTTGTAATCAGTAAGTTTAAACAGTAATTGCTAAGTATAAGACGGGGATTTATTTGGATCAAACTTCACTTGGTTTACTATTATACTTTGTAAATCACTGAGACCAAAAAAAATCAACTCATTGGTTTTTCCTGAGAACTAAAGTTAACACTAACCATTCAGCTGAGAGTTATTGACAGAGCCTTATCTTAGGCTTGAATCATTACCTTCAAACTCATGAATCATATAAAGACATCTTTTATGGAAGTGAAACTAAAATTATTCTCAATTATTCTATCTCCAAGGGAAGAACAAAAGACTCACGATGCATTCTCCATTTAAACAGGGTTGACTTAGGCACATATTACTGAGTTGTACACAGCCATTTGGCCCATAACCGTTTCCGGTGTATCCTGGGAGACAGGTACAGAGAGGTAAGGAACCTGTTCAGAAATTAAAAAAAGAAAACAAAAAAGCAGAAGTGTAAATACAGTTCTCCTCTTTGGTTCAGGTGCAGTAACTAAACTCAGGATCTGCTGTCTAGACAAGGATCCACCAACATCAAGTCTGCAGATTCCTATGGGCAGACAAAACAAGGTATGGGGAAAAAAATTAGAATCCTTATTTTTCCACTTATTAATCTTAAAATAAGAAAGCCATTAAAAATCCACTATATTCTTTCCTAACATGGATTAATTTTTGGTTTGAGAATCAAAACAAGAATTTTGAGGACAGAGGATTTTGTTCTTAAAATGTTTTAGAGGGTCATGTTAAAATACTCAAAGACAAAGATGAGTCATTACCTAGGGCCGAGGAGCATGATGCGTCTGGGTGGCAGCCTCCATTGTTGACCGAGCAGATGTCTATGAGGGTACACACTCTTCCATTGCCCTGGTACCCTGATCAGAGCAAGGGCATGAGAAACAATGTCAAGAAGACGGAAGAAGGATGCCAATCTGAGAATCAAATATCATGAACTAGACCAACCAGGGATCTTCTAGCATCAACACAGAAAATGTAAATACAAAATGTCATAAACAAATAAAATTCCATAAGTAAGAAAAATTCCATAAGTAAGAGCAACAGGAATTAGTAACTTGATTTCATAAACAATGTTCTGGGTTGCTTCTAATAAAAAAAATATGTATGGAACCACTGGGAGATTTAGAAAGTGCTGACACTAAGAAAGTTGACATTTTTTAATTACAGTGACTCTGATGTTCTTAGAGGTTCAAGTACTATTGTTTCATGTTATTAAAACATACATGATTTCAGTTTATTCCTTAGAACTCCCTGAACTTCTTGGATAGTAATTCAATTTAGATTAGAGAATAGCAGTAATGATTTCTTTCCAGGAAAGAAAGAAAACTAACATTATATGCTTCCTATGATGCCTGTGATTTAGTAAACTTTATATACAAAACATCTCATGACTGTACTATATCAATGAACTATTTATGGGACTAATGGAGCAGTAGGTCCGTGATCCACACAGATAATTTTTCAAACTCTGCATTATCTCAGTGGCTACTTCACAGCTTGTAAAGGCTTGTTGCTTTTCATCGATATTCAATTTTTTTTTATTTCTTTCCTATAATATAATCGCACTAAGGTGTCCTGAATCCACAAGATAGGCAAAGCTTTCTGCACTATTCAATGTCTCTCCTTTGACAGAAATCATATTTAAAATAGAGCACAAGAATCTGTTGTCAGATGCACGTGTTCTCTGTAATGGTGTCACACAAGGAAGGAAGTTGACACAGCACCTGGTGGACAGTCCTGGCAGTGGTAAGATCCAGGTGTATTCACACACTCAACAGGTGGAACCACAGAACAGCTGCCGTTGTTTATCTCACATTCATCAATATCTTCGCAAATGTATCCATTTCCTCGCCAGCCTAGAAATATGACAAGATTTTAAAGGTACACTCTATAGACAAGTTCACAAAGAAGAAATGCAAATAGTCAAAACATATACAAACCTGCTCTACCCAAGGAACTACATATTAAAATGAGATATAGCCTATGAGATTGGCAAAAATTATTTTAAATTCTTAGAATCAAATTCTGGCAGAGAGGTAGGCAAATGGGGTACTCTAATGTACTGTTAGTTGGACATTAAACTAACATAACCTAGTTAGAAATAAATCTGGCAGTATTCACTAAAAATTTTTAAATACATACCCTCTGACTAGCCATTCCATTTCTTGAAACTTACTCTATTGTGATAAAATTGTAAGTATATTAAGATGTAGGTAAGAGGATGTGTATTGCAGCACAGTTTAACAGGAAAAACCCTCAGTGGTTAATAGGCACATAGCTGAATACCTTAATGACTCATCTATACCAAATACTAAAAACAATTTTTAATAATATGCATACACCTGCATATGCATACTCCTGCATGTGTATACACACACTGAAAGAAATTTTCCAGATATGTTTTAATTAAAAATACTATATGTTAGAATAATACGCAGAGTTAAGATCATACTCCCAATTTTGGGACAGAGTTTTTTAAAACCCCACATATGTGTCTATGACATGTTTGTGAGAGTGAAGGAAAAGGCAGAGGAGGAGAGAGAACAAGGAGGAAGAGATTGAAGGGGAAGGAAGAAAATATCATTTTACTTCAGTCGTTGCTGTTTTATTCAACTGTTAAAAGTTTGTACTACTTTTATAATTCACATCATTGAAATTATAAGAATGTTTCAAAACTCCTAAATCCTTTAAAACGCAGGCAGTCCGCGGGTTAGGGATGACCCGACTTCTGGCATTCCCTACTTACCAACGGGCTCCCAAGGCTCCCCATAAGGATAATTTATAGTTAAATAATTAAATTAACAATTTGGGAAGTAGTTTCTTCCCCGCATGTAAACAGCCCTCCATGGCGTAAGCGGTTTGTTGGCACAGCATCTTTACACTAGCAGCTAGTCACAGTGTTTATATAATACGTCTTTTTTTATTCAATTTTGTGAGTCTGTGTTCCCCTTGTGATCATGCCTCCAAAGCAAAAGTCCCCTGCAAGTCCAAGTGAGCCTTCAGCGAAGAGAAAGGTGATTACAATGGAAACAAAAGTAGAAATAATTAAGCGTTCGGAGAAAGGCCAGATGCCATCATTCACTGGGAAAGCATCAGGGTTCAGTCACTGGACTCTCAGAGCAACTATAAAGGATAAAGGGAAAATAATGGACCATGTGAAAGGCAGAGCTTCAGTGAAAGCATCAGTTATTACTAAACAATGTAGTGGACTAATTATTGAAATGGAAGATTGTTATTGATTTGGTTAGAAGATCAAAATAAGCGTAACATTCCCATTAGCCTAGCTTTGATGTAACATTAGGTGAGTGATTAATATTCTTTTTTGAAATTTCACCTGTCTCCTATCTAAACTTTTTATATGAGTTTGTTTTTATGTCCTGTTTGTTTGAATTAAAAGAAAGAGCACAATAGTATTACAACACAGGGGTATTATTATATTATTACAGTATTATATTATATTAATATTACCACATATGAGCCATTATAGTATTGTTGTTATTACTATTATAATTATTATTACCACATACGCACTATTATGTTCATCAGGGATCCGAGTTACATACAAATCCAACCTAAAGACTTCTCAGGAACATATCTTGTCCATAACCTAGGGACTGCCTGTATTTATATTCTTTGATCTAGATAGAGTCCCCTTCTAAGAATCTAAGAAAATTATCTTATTTGTGCAAGACAAAATAAGTGCACAGAGAAAAGTTGGAAGGAAATATGGCCAAATATTAATCGTGGTCCTCTAACTGATAAGAGTATGAATTTTGGGGGTGGAGGGTGTATTCCCTGTTTTTATAGTTTTCTTTATGTTTTATAAGCAGCATATATTACTTTGATATTCAGGAAAAAATAGGGTGATTAAGAGGAAAACACAAAGCTTTTGTGTCTCTCGTAATAAAAAGAAGAATGTAAGAACACATTGCCCATCTTCTAATTTTAATAATTTATTTTTCTGATTTCTAGTTTTTACAGATTGCCACTAACAAATTACCTTCAAGAATGTGATTAATTACAAATTGTGCTTGCCCTTTAGAACCTGGAGGTAAGAAGTTTTTTCAATGTCTTTCTAGTTTTACAAGATCTAAACCTATCACATGCAGAAAATCACTAAAGCAAAAGTCACTAAGCAACTAAGCAAAGCAATGTGTGTGTGGAGTTCCTTGGTAATGGACTATTCAGCAGCTCAGCTCGGATCCAGTGTCACACAGACCTGGGATTAAATCCCACCTACCCATAAGCTATGTGATCTTGGGCAAGTTATTCAACCTCTATAAGCCCTAAGTTCTCATATTTAAAAATGTGAAAAATACTAATCCCCACCATGTCTTGTTTTTGTTGTAGTTGTAAGAGTTAAAATGAAAATTGCTTATACAGTGCCTTAATGACCTTTTCATAAAAGAACAACTGCCATTATTGAGGGATTCTCTCAGAATCCCTAAGATCTCTTGCCTCCTTTGGTGCTTATGTGCCACCATCTAAGAACACCCAGGGAGTGCCGAGAGGCCTTGTAAACTCCCTGAGGTCTGGCTGATGACTTTCCAGTGCACCCAGCACAGTGCTGTGCTCATGGTAAGAGCCTTACAGATATGTATTGAACAAAAGATAAATGATCTCTTAGAGTAAGAAATACACTTGGATTCAAAACCAGGCAGTCTTTGATGAAAGAGCCTGTATTTTTAGCAACTCAACATACGGCCTTCCCGGGAGATTTGATCTCTGTGGGATGGCAGTGAAGCTGGAGAACTCTACTTACATCTAGGCCACAGGGTACTCTGATGACATACCCAGGTGAGAACTACTGGACTGCAGTGGGGGCACAAAAAGGTCAAATAATTTACCCAAGTTTACTAGTATGAAAGGTGGGACTGGAATATGTCTTTGGATTTCAAGTCTAATCAGTTGGTTGGTGATCACAGCAGCACAGCATTTAAACTTACAAACTCTATGGCTAACTCTGCCCCAAAGGTTGACTCTAGCAGTTTTGGACAAACTTCCCACTTCTGTTGTAGCATTGTTATAACAGCAGGATGATCTTGAGCAGAAGTTATTGAAATAGGACAAGAAACTAGATGGAACACCTCCTAAGAACAGTGTTCTTATCCATCAGTAGTAGAAGAAAATTGGTTCTGGCACCTTGCCGGTCTGACACGTGGCCCTGAGCATGTACCTGTCGGACAGGCCCCACAGTAGAAAGAGCCCTGCGTGTTGAAACACTGCACAAGTGTGGAACAGGGCGCGGGCTGGAGGCTGCACTCATCCCTATCCAGCGTGCAGGCAGAGCTGTTCGGCGGGGACGTCCACCCGGCGTCGCAGATGCAGCTGTACTTGGGCTGGCAGGATGACAACAGAGTGAATAAAGACAATCGCAAAAATGAGCAAGAAAAGCCTTTGAAAATCTCACCAAACTCCAAACTGTTTATCCTCTAACGTTTATTTCCATAAGGCCAATTGAGTGGCTTCTCTTTTCCTTCCCATATGATTAAGCATTTAGACCAGACCATGCAAAAAGGGAAACGTCTTTATTTCAGAGTAAGAGAAACCTATAATTTATCCCAAAGATGCCAGGGAAAGAGCAACAACAAACCAGAACTCTAAGTCAATATAATTAAAGTCAATCAACTCAGCCTATGCTTTTTAGAGGGAAAAACACCCATGTAGGCGCAGACCTTGGAAAATCAATTCTGTTTGTTTCCTTTTTGAAAGTCTCTCCACCTCCTACCTGCCTCCCACCTCCATTATTGGAAGGGAGCCATTTTCCATCACGTGGGTAGAAAAAACAGAAATAAAAATAAAGAACTGACGCTCTCACGAATAGCCAAGCCAGTCAAGAGAGGGAGACTTCGAGAGTCCAGAGTCAAGGTCATCAGGACCCAGGCAGGAGTGAGGAATCTGTGGACTTTTAGCTCCTTAAGTGTGGCCTTTGACTGAATCCAAATTTGACCAAACAAATCCTTTTATTAAAAGGGGTGCAGCGAGAAAAATTAACCTTTTCTTGCCTCCTTTGGTGCTTAAAAAAGAACAATCTTGAAATCAGAAGGCCGCAGGCTCCCCACTGCGTAGGGCCCTCAGGGAAGTGGGTTCACAGAGCGTACAGCCTCACCAGGGCTCAGGGCCAGAAGAACCAGACTCCTTAAAACTGCATGCTGCCAACAAGACTGGGCCTCTTGTGTCTCCATGTCTTGTCATGGTTAAAATGCACAAGGCCAAGAGAAGGTCATATGTCAGAGAGATTCATGACAGAATAATAAAAATGTTAGTATTTTACATAATGAAATCTTAACCTCTGGGTCCTGTTTTCTGCATAGCTTATCTCCCCTCCTCGTCTGTGCCCTGCTTATGGGCAGGAAGTAGTTTCACCTCTGCTGCTCTAGACAGTGCCCGTATACAGCTGGCACAGGATGAGCAGCTAATAACTGAGACTCCCTGAAAGGGGTCATATCTGGGGAAAGGACCCACCTCTCCAACTTGCTCTCGGACTAAATCCTCGCAGATGCCGTGAACGCAGAGCGCTGTAGAGCCCCCTTCGCAGTCATTGTATTTGAATGCACACTGGGGTCCGTATGTGTCAGCCGAGCAGTGACAACTGTTGGTTACACGAGGGCACCATGTCAGGGCTTATTTTAGGGTCAGTGCCTGAATCTTAGCATCAATAAGAACAATAATTCAAATTGCAAATCAACGATGTTAAGGTGGAATCACAAACCAGCAATGCAGATTTACTGGCTAGAGTCTTAGAAGAAAATTATTCTACTTTGCTCTAAGCAGTGGATTGAATAAAGGTTATCTTGATAGAGAATCGTGATGTATTATCTGACAAGCCTAGCACTACAAATTCTTCTGATATCATGTTATCAAACAGAATTTGCAAAGGTCAGAAGTCTATAAACCAAAGGTTACGGAGTTAGCTCAAGAAAGTAAAGGGAGAGTTCAGCAGGTCTGTTCATTGTCCAGCTAGCCCTGCCAATAAGCACAGGTGACCTTGATTAAACCTGTAACTCCCAAATACTCTCTAGGATTCTATAACCCCACATGCAATGTGATGTCCGTATCTCATAGTCTATGATAATTATTTTTACATTGCAAAGGGCAATATGTCTTCTATTCGAAAGAGATGTAGTAACATGCTGACATTTCAATTCACAATAGAATGTGACAATTATCTAAGTTAGCAGTGGGTGCTCAGTACCACAAAATGTCAGTCCAATAATAATCGAATAAGCAAAGTTGTCATAAACCACTATAATTCTTAAAGTTGCTAAGTTAGCTTTACAATGGGAATTTGTAAGGTATGAGTATGTGAGTTGGGGGAAGAGGGAGGAATTGAGCAGTCACAGAAGCCTAAGCTTATTCACACATGTCTGGGTACATCTACGGAGAGCCAGGCCCAGAGGTCACCATTTGCTGGACTTGAGCAGCACTGGCAGAAAAAGCCCTAATGGAGAGAAATAACTGTCAGTGCCAGGGGTCAGAGACAAGGAACAGGGAGCACCTGCATGGCCTGGAACCATGAACTCATTTCTGAAAGTTCTGGAAAAAGGGCCATTCTAAGAAGCAAAGAAGCTCTTTTAACACTACACATTGAGCTATAAGCAGCCCAGCTAATGTCCATGAATGACAACATGTGAATGACAGTGTGGGAAATTAGAGTTTGGCTGTTTGAGAGGCATCAAAAGCCACACTCTGGGCACAGGACTTTGCATGCCCACAGTGGGCCCCAGACACAATTGCTGGGGTGGCACCTTTTGGTGGTTTCCAAGAAACAGGAGATCAATGACTGTGGGCAGAGGTGGACAGTAGGAATGTGCGTGGTGGACACCATCCAAGCATTCGCATGCAGGGTGGTCAGACTTAGCAGATAAAAATACAGGATGTGAAGTTAAATTGGAATTTCAGATAAATACATTTTTTGGCATAAGTATGTCCCATGCAATTTACAACATCATTATATATTTATGTAAAAGCTGTTTCATTAATAACTATATTTCTGAGCACTCCAAGATTGCCTTTCTCATTAAGATAAGGTCACAGATGAATAATAATAAGTGATTAACCCTAAGGAGAAATTCAATTCTTCATTCCCTACCCATCGCTATTTATCATCCCCTCATCTCTCTCCACTTTCCTTCTCATATATTTTTTCTTTTCCTCTTCTCTCTCCCATCCTTACATAGAATGTTCTTACAGAGAATTTAATTAGACTCTTGAGGATTATAGAGCTTTAGACTATTTCATATACATATTTGAGCAATTGGATCCAGGAGGCTTCACTGCTAAAAGTTTATTTCACCATCACCCCACACACCTGCCAAATTTTTTTTTTAAATCTTTAAACCAACTGTTACTAGCTCTCTAAGTCTATTTTCTATGTATGAGAGATCTGAGTGTTTGGGACCCCCTGGGACAAGACAACCCAGGTTTAAATCCTGATTCTTCTTAACTGTTCACCACAGACAATGTACTAACTCCCTCTGCCTCAGTTTCTTACAAAATAATGGTGGCAATCTATGAGTACCATGTTCATATTGCAGACTAAATGCGTTCCCCTGGAGGAGGTGCTCTGAAATTGTGTTTATCTTATCACTAAGGGCTTAACTACTGGAAAAAGGCTTAAGATTTGAGAGGAGATTCTGGTTCACACATCTGCAGTTAAACCTCTTCTCTTTACCGCTCTCTTCCTTCTCCCTGGCCATTGTCACTTGGAGATGAGTAGAAGTTAATCCTACACTCTTCTCCAAACAGCTAAAGTATACTTCTTTCATTCAAGCTTAGATAATGTGAGAAAAAGAGAAAGGGAAGAAGGAAACCAAGTAAACTACAGGCTTCCTTGCTGCAGTCCTTACAGACAAGTATTATTAATCCCATTTTACAAATTCATATTGCCCACAGCCACAGAGTTAGTAATTGGCAGAAGATAAAGAATAGAAATTTAGGTCTGTTTGACTCCTCCTTTCTCCATGTTAAATTTCTATGTTCTGAAAGGTAGAGTTAGTAGGAAGACTCTGCATTTTTATGTCTTTTTAATATAACAGTGTTTACATGCAAAATTAATTCTCAAGGTGTCTTGATATGGCAAAAAAAAGTAATTATATACCTCCCAAAGTGAAAATAAAAGCCATATGTGATATTTTTAAAACTAACTTTCCACTGTTCCTGCTTTAGTTACTAGTTACTGATTTAGCAAAAGTCATCTTTGTAATGACCTTCTATTGCTGAATTGGTTCCAGCAGAACAGAGCTAAGCTTTTCTTTGAAAACACTGCAAGTACATTTGGCAATTGAGAAGAGGTCAAATATAGTCATAGTTTAACTTGTGTTACAGTCCATGGTTAGAGTCCATTCCACTGACTAACTGAAAGAGGTGATGAGTTTAATGCCTAACTACCACCTGAGCTTACCGTTTAAGCTCTACATGTAAAGTCCAACAGGGACATGAATGGAAATAAATAAAATAAAAGATACTAATCATCATCATGCTCCTGGAGAAACAGATAAGCTCAACTTTTTTTCTGTTACAGAAAGCCTCCTAGACCTGAGCCCTAAGCATCTAACCTCCACACATGGCAAGTTTGGATCCCAAGAGCTGTCTTAAGTCCAAAGTAAGGAAGAGAACAACAAGAATCAGTTCTTCAGAAGAAAGAGGCAGTAACAGCATTCAAAAGTGGCAAAATATCATTCTTTTAGCTGTGAAAAGCACTTGGGGCACAAGATCTCACGCCATAAGAATTGGTGGAAACAGGATAATGTTTTTTCTTTCTCTACAGTCATTATTTTAAAAAAGAATTTTTACCGGAGATTTTCCTATGAAACAGGGCTTCCAATTAATTAGTGTTTGCATCTTTTCAAAGGTCTTTACAATTATGAATTATTAATCATGTTAAACAAAGACTCTTTTTTCTCCCTAGGTAAATGGGCTTGAAAAGTTAAGGACACTGAAGGAGGCCCTGAGTCCAAAGCAAACTTTGCCCACGATGATCGCATTTTCACAGGTCCAGATTATTCAGTGGCTCAAGTTTTCCGTTAGCAAAGTGTGGGTTGAAGTTTCCCAAAGGGGCTTCTAGCTTCAGTGAAGACACTGATTAACAAGGATTTAACCTCACATAATTAATGGAAATCAGGAAAGTACCTAAATGTCCACTGTTTCATTACACACAGATTCCACAAAGCAAGAACTTGATCTTACGCTCATGTACATCTTTTTGTTTTCTTTTATTCCTTCTAAGTTTCCATCATATGCCTGAATTAGGGTATTTAAGGCATGGATAACTGGGATACAAAGCTAACTTAACAACTTCAAAAATTTAAACAACATTGCTTATTTATTATTGGACTTAAATGTTCTAGTGACAACATACCCTCTGCTATCTTAAGTATTATGTAATAATTATTACATGTTGTTGTGAATTAAAATGTGACTGTGAAAACAAATGTGACAACTGGAATTTATGAGGCTTCATAAACTATTTCCGTATCGGGAGGAAAAGACCTGATTTAAACGCCCTTCTCTTTAATGTCGTCCAGCAAATCTATAAAGGGCAGAGACTAGAAATCAAGATCATTTCCACAGTTATCAGCACTGGGTGCTTTCTTTTACAAGAGAGTGCAAGAGAGAACTCAATCATGCTCTTACGAAGTTGAATCTGCCATTTAGAAATGCAGCTTTCAACAAATATATGGTTCTCTCTCTCTCTCTCTCTCTCTCTCTCTCTCTCTCTCTCTCTCTCTCTCTCATATGTGTGTATCTGAACAAAGAACTCTAACCTCTGACATGCTGCAACTAGCTGTGAATGCCAAAGTTTTTTTTTTCCCTTGTCCATTTTGCAGAGAAAAAATATAATATGCCGAAAACAACAGCAGCTTTGGCTTGGTCTGCGGATCTCAAACCACCTGCAGGTATTTGTCATTCTGCTGGCCCACAAGATGGTGGAAGACAGGGATGATAAAGGAAGCCCAGGAATGAAATTCAATCTCCAGAACATTCCTAGATGTCAGGAAGGTCAGGAAGTATAAGTGCTGGGAGTCAGGACATTTGCCACTGATATCCCCAAATAGCAACTCTCCCTGATAAATGCCCATAGGCAGAAATCAGGAGACAGTGTGTTCAAGGAAATGAAAGTTCCACATTCTGGATCTAGCCCAAGCCCCAGTGTTTATAAAAGCTCATTAAAATGAGAAACAAAGACCCGAAAGAAAAATGCTCTTTAATAACATAATACTAAATTTAAGTCAGAAATGGTTAATTTTTGTTTTTTACAATGATTGTACCCATAGAAATATCTACCAGAAGTTTAAATGATTTGCATTTATAACCTGGAATGAACAAAAGTTTCAAAGATCAGATCAAAAGGACCAATTTAATAAAAAGGGAAGGATTGTGACTGCTCTTTTAAAAAATAGTGTAACAGTGATGGAGATAAAAACAAAATTACTGCACTCATTTTTGCTGGAAAGACCAGAATGGATATTGCTAAGAGGTAATTGAAGAACAAGATAGCAGAGACTCTAATAAGAGAGCAAATAATTGCTCTTTAATCCAATGAGATTATACCCTAGAATATTGAAAGAATTTGTTCATGTCATAACAGAATCAATTTCTTAACCTTTAAAAATTACAGAATACAAGAGACCAGCCAATATCTGGGGAAAGACAATGTCTAGTTTAAAAGGTGATTTTAAGGAACTATACAAAAGTAAGTTTGAGATTGATCTTCTATAAATTTTTGGACTTGATTATTAAAAAGATAATGTCTGAACCAACATAGCTTCGATTACAATATTCCTGGGGTACGATGGGACCCCACAGGCCCTGTGATGCCTAACTCAGCTTAATAGGGGAGTGGAAGGTTTCACGGAAGAGGCAATGCCTGAGCTGAGCAGCAGAATGCTGTGGGTGAGCCATTTGACAAAATAAATCGGAAGGGAAAATACAGCTGTATGGTAATTGTGGTCAGGGACCTTGTGGCTAATTGAAGAAAAGCAATGAGTGCTACTTCATTCATTGAACCTCGGTTTGATCTTTGATCTTGTTATGGTCAACGTTTTGACATAGCATTGAATGAAGCTATTCTTATTTAAACTACGAGCTTGCTAATACATGGAACGAGCACAGCAGCGGTGCACTGGTGTGGCGGGGTGTCCCTTTTCTACTTGAAACCCTTCAGTGGTGCCCCTTCAGTGCTCAGGCTCTTCCCAACGCTTCAGCTCATCTCGCACCATGTCATCCTCACTCTCTGTGCCAGTCACGGTTGCCTTCTTCCTGTTCCTCGGGGATGCTAGAGAAAGGATTTCTTGTCTACGGCTCTACCACCCGAACACGCCTGCTCTTGTCTGATCTCAGACGCTAAGCAGATTTGGCTCTTATTAGTATTTGGATGGCAGATAGGATTTCTTTTTAGGGTGAGAGTAGAGGAATTGAGGTTTTCTTCATCTAAGTAAGTATAGCTATATAGGTTAAATAAGAGTCACATATTTCCCTGTGGGATACATAATTTTGCTGGTAAATAAAGATAATTAATTTTGGATGCTCTCAACTCTGATATGTTTTAGTCCATCAAAACTGTACTTGATATTTACCAAAAAAAAAAAATTGTTACCTGTAACTCCCCAATGTATTTATACACGTGGCTCCATTCTGGCAGCCCAAGGGTGTTCCTGAGTAAATCTCACATTCGTTAACATCATCTGAGCAGAGATGACCCTGTGGTCACATAAAGAAAAAAGTCAGGTGCCAAAGGTCATAGAGGTATCTGGGGGCTAACATTCATTTGATATGCTTAAGGATTTACACACAGATGCTGAATAAGTCCTAAATATAATAATACTAATATTAATCTCCAGTTATCCTTCCTCTGGAACTCAAATTTGACCAAATAGGATCAAAGAGCTCTTCATAAGATCATAGCAGTCACACAAGGAGAATCCTTATCCAAACTGAGACACGTCTGGGAATACATAATTAACAATTTTTTAAATGTGCATGTTGAGAAAATTTTCACCATTACTAGAAAAAGGCAAGAAAATTTAGAATAGTATGTCAAGATTCATTCAGTACTTTCCAATGCTGAATAATTTAATGCTAACAGAAATATCGTGCCATTCCATGTAGTTATCCAATTAAGTGAGCCTCTCCTAAGGATGGCTTGGCATTCAGTTGGTTATATAATCATACTCACCATTGTTTGGATTTAGGCATACGTAGTATAATTCTTTCTGATTTGAGAGGCCACAGAATCCTAGAAACTTTGGATGGAGAATTAAATATGTCTTTCTGATTCTAAGAAAACCCAAGATGCTGACTCACCATCACTTTCAACCAAAAACAAGGTGACTCACCTTCCACTGGGAGGGACAGATACAAAAAAAGGAGTCATGCAGATTGAGGCAGGTTCCATCGTTTTGGCAGGGATTGCTGCTGCAATCTGTTTTGTCAACTGTCTGAAACAAAGACAGGACAGTCAGCAGCAATAAAAGGCATGTTCCGGTGCAGGTGTATATGTAGGATTACATTTTACTCCTAGTCAATGGGGTCTTCCTCCGGACTTTAAACCAATTACTTATGTTCTTTTTCAAATCATCTCCATTGTGACAAAACAAGACGTGTTTCCTATTATCAGTCCCATCAATATTCCTTAACTCTTTACATGCTTTTAACCATGGGTGGAATGAAATACAAGGGGAGAAGATACTCACTTTACTCTTGGGAAAAGTATTGTTTACCTGAGAAATATACATCAGTGGACAAGAGTAAAGGTTTCAGGTGTGGAAATAATAATGGAGGTTCCTGTTGCACTAAGAAAATAAAAATGGAAATTCCGGTTCTTTGAGCTGTTATTCTTATCTTTGGTACCTCCAGGTAAGCCTTTGAAATACGATCGTCTTCTGCCGCCCCTCTTCTCCTGGGTTGAGATGACTGAACTCTTTTCACTCCAAGTCCCTCTGTTTGAAATGTCGCCAACTAAGATACACTCCTCACCCCCGTGCTCACCTGACTGCTTTCAGACCTGAGTCACAAACAGACTTACTTTTGTCTGCACAGCCTGGAGAATCTTACCCTATGTCAGCTACCGGTTCCAATCTTAAAAGACATTTAATGCCTTTGGGGGCAGAGAAAACTTCTTTAGAGGAGTCAGGTGAATACAATACAATGAAAGTAATTTTATTAATTTCACCAATAGTCTAATCTTCTCTTCTAAAAAGTTAAAATAGGGGAAAACTATTCATTACAACTATTCATGATACACACACACATACACACACACACACACACACACACACACACACACACACAGTGACTCACAGGAAAAATCAAGTCTGTTTCCTTGGTTTTACAAATGAAATTGAGAGCCAGAGGATAGTCAACTGACTCAGTATCATTTATTGCAAAACTCATTCCTTCTTCACCTTTGTCCTAAATCAGGAAACTGTCCATGTGGGGGTCTCTTTATGAATCCTGTTTTATTCCATTTTTCTGTTTGTCTCTCTTTGTACCAGTACCGCAATTAGCTCTGCCTATCAAAGGACACTATTAAGAAAATTAACCATAAACTCATTAGAGGTTTTTCTGTTGTACAAAAGCAACATTGTCTGGGGATTAAAAACTCAAAAGCCTATGGAGGCCCAGAGGAAATGAAATCAGTTAGCAGTCAGGAGGAAGACAATAGGGAGTGGCAAGGACTGTGGTGGCCAGAGAGCACTGGCCCTATCCAAAGGCACGCAGGCATTCACGCTGGACAATCATTAAACACCCTTCCTGAGGGATGGGGCAGGGAGGACAGTCTGAGCTCACTTTGACCATGGCCTCGGTTCTTGACCTTTGGTAAGAATACTGAGCCCTCCAGGAGACTGCAACCTCCAGCTCTGTCTTGTTCCATAGCACTATTCCTTGCTTGTTTTCATTCCCACAACTAGTCTCTAGAAGGACGACGGCGGAGGGGTCAGTCAATATGTCATCAAAGTGGAGAAAGGGAATACAAGAACTTGTTCCCCAAACTTAAAACACCAAAAATAGAGGTCAGTGCTTGAAGAATAATCAAAACAGATCAAGAATACTAAAGCAGGGAGTCTTACCCTGGAATCCCCCCGCTCTTATGCAAAATTTTAAATATGGGGAGATTCTGTGCATTTCTCTGTGCAGAAGGTTATGGCTTCCATGAATATCTTTAAAAAGGCCAGCTACCTACAAAAGGGGTGAGAAGCCTAAGTTTACATAGCTAGATCAGTTTACATGCATGTCGTAAAGTTATACAACATTTGCTCTAAGAAATTGTCCCTGTTTAATTACCAGCAAATGTAGTTTTAAGGAAATGTGGAATATTTTGTGATTCACCCCAGACTTCTGAGCTTAATGGTGACATGGTTGAGGGGGGCACACGTGGGCTGTGAATTCAGGGTCAGAGACCTCACACACTCAGTGACCTTGGGCTGGTCACTCATCTGTCTTAGACTCAGGTTCCTCATCTGCATCCTGAGAAGCCTAAGCTGGGCTAAGAATTAAATAACGAGAAAAAGGAAGCCCTTGATATTACCCAACCAGCCTTAAAATGAGGATGCCAGCTCTATCAGTGATTCTAGTATGTTCTCTGCAAAGATGTTAGATATCTCATAGTATGGGACTTACCTGCTGTAAGTCTTGAAGTTTCCTCTCAAGATCCACAAGCTGGCAGTGGGTAAGAAAAGCTGCAATTAGCTGGTTTAACGGCATTTCACATGCGATGTTACACCCCCGCCATATATTGCTAATACCCTCTGCTCGGGACACACTTCATCCATTTGTTCCTGTTCATATTGCCTTTTATCTCCTCATTCCTCTTCCCCTCCAGGATTCCCTTCCTTCCCATTCACGTCCATCACATAGATTTCTTTTTTTAAAAAAGGTATTTTTTAAAAGAAGTATGATTCACTGAAAAGTTGACTCCGCTTCTCTGTGCAAAGTCCCTGTGGGAATTTTCATAAATGTCAGTGATGCGCCCACTTCACCCACCAGAAGGTTTCTACCAGAACTTGAGCAAGGCCTGCGTACGCAGCAAGCCCTTGCACAGCAATTCCTACCTTCTGCCGTCACTTCTATGTCCTCCATTAGGGCTGTGTCATTTAAGCAAAAGGCCCATAATGACAACACTAAATCTCTAAAGGGGATACAAAATTGGCATATTGCCTGCAAAATGGTTGCTTACAAAGTTGAATTAAGGAGAACCCATTTGCTCTTATGACGTGGAGGTCAGACTTACCTTGGAGTTAAGCTGATGGATTTGACTAGATATATTTTGAGGCAGACCAGTTGCATTCCTTTTTAAATCTGTAATATCATCTTTGTTTTTCTGGATCTAATTTTCAAAAAAGGAAGAAGAAGAACACTAGTGAAAAAATCATGTATATTTTATAGGAATATAATAAACTTTGGTAGTCTATTTTAAGCACTAAGATCTTGCCTATTATTATGAAAACTAAAACAATGCCATGTATAATAAACATCAGACTGAAATAGCCTTAGCATAATTCCACCTACTCTTTTCAGTGACAATATATCAATGTATTTTCCACTTGCATTTTTTCTTATAATAACAGTTTAGGGTGCTAATGAAGAAGCCTGGCTTGGAATCAGACTGTTTGTTTAGGTTTTAAATTTTGGCTCAATCATTTATTGTGTGTCCTGGGCAAATTACTTAACTGCTTCAGGGTTCCTTTACCTCCCCTATAAATGGCGTGATAATGAAGCCACCTCACTGGGAGCTGTGAGGATCGAATGAGATAATGCACAGAAAGTGCTAATCACAATGAGTAGCCCATAGGAAGCTCTAAATGATGTTGGCTTCTAACATTATGAGTAATACATCAGTGTGATGTAGTAAATATTGAGCACTGAAAACATTTAATAAGGCAGGAGAATAATTGGTCAATTCTATTCTGAGATACAAATAAACTTTCTCTACACCTTCCACTGGTCCCCTCCTTCCTCTCCTCCCTTGCAGAGGACTTCCAGATCTACCCTCTGTGCTCTCTCTGAACTAGGGTACACTGCCCTATACAAGGAGCCACTTTCTGCTGGCATTACTTGCTCTACCCATCATTAACCCTAGGTCATTGTTCTTTACAAGAACACATCTTACATCCAACTATGTTCTCTGTGCTAAAGATCCAAGGTACACCAGGGAGAGGATGAGGGGGTAGTTGAAGGCAGGTTGATTAATGGGTAAAATCTACAGTTAAACAGAAGAATTAAGACCTAGTGTTTGATAGATCAGTAAGGTGACTACAGTTAACATTAATCTAGTGTACATTTCAAAATAGCCAGAAGAGAATAATTCGAATGTTCTAGCATGAAGAAAAGACAAATATTTCAGGTGATGGATATCCCAATTACCTTGATTTGACCTTTATACATTATATGAATGTATCAAATTATCACATGTACCTCAAAATACATATATCTGTTATGTATCAATAAAAATAATAATTTAAAAAGATTCAAGGTACAGATTAATATAGGCCTGTTCAATTAATTTACCACATATGGATATACAAAATGACTTGAAGATATTTCCAGTATATTACCTGATACAAACATTCACCAAGGTCTTCATCATTTAATTTAATTTTTCCCAGGGATCCAGTTCTAAATTCAATGTTTTGGGATGACCCCGTAAGAAACACTAAATTTCCCCTCTCTGTAGCCAGCCGAGGCCTATATAATTCAAACCAAAGAATGCATCCATAATTAGCATATATAATTTTTAAATCAACACAACAAAGTTTCCCACTGAATAACTGACTATGTACATCTTCACTTTGTGATCATCTCAACCAAACTGTTCCTACTCATCTGCCATTTCTTTCTTTGCAAATTTCCTGGAGATATCTCCCAGTAATTTCATACTTGATTATGTGCAAAATGACAAATGAATAATTTGTGTGTATGAAGGTAATTCCATATATCCATCTAAATTTTTTTCCCTGTTTGCTTTTTGACATCATTTTTCTCATGAAAAATCACACCTTTGTTTATCTGGCTAGCTGGGAAAACTTGTGAGAAACTACCCCAGTCCATCAGCAGGAATGATCCATATATTTACTTACTGTTGGAGATCAGCGTTTCTGTTTTGTTGCTGCAGCTGAAGTCCCCCGGCTTCACCATCTAATTCAGCAAGTGTCAATAAAGTAACCAAACTGAAAAGAAAAGGTGAGGACATATTCCTCACCAGCCTCCTGTCATGTAAGACGGTGGCCACTCCAACCGAGTGTGAGAGTTTGGAGAACAGCAAACCAGGAAGGTGCACTTTGACCCATGGAATATCCTGTAACTTTTCTGTTTTTTCTTCTTTGCCCTAGAAGGCTATGTTATTTTTTCTTTCCAAGGGATGTAAATGATCTTAGATCTTCAGTACTCTTCAACTTGTGGGAGGTCAAAATCTACCATAAGTGATACACAACTTAATCATTATCTGTTTGATCTTTGAAACAGTAATGAGCAACTTTGAAAACATGCACTAAAACAATTTTTGCTTAAGAAGTAGCCACCTTTCAACAAAAGTAAACTTGGTCACATTTACACCTTTCTCTGGTCCTCTCCTTCCTCTGCTCCCTAGTGGAGGAGTTCCAGTTCTGCTCAGTGCTAGGAAAACTCTATAACTACATGCAAAAGAAGTTGGGCTCTTACCTTGGAACATATATAAAAATTAACTCAAAATGGTTTAAAGACCTAAGTCTCAAAGAGAAAACTGTAAATCTCTTGAAAGAAAACTTAAGGACTAAGATTGATGACCTTGGATTTGCTAATGATTTCTTGACACCAAAAGCACAAAAAAAGAAAGAAAGAAAGAAAGAGAAAAAGAAAAACAGGCAGCCAAAAGATAAATTGGACTACACAAAAATTAAAAACCTTTGTGCATCATGGAACACCATCAACAGAGTAAAAATGCAACTCACAGAATGGGAGAAAATATTTGCAAATCATATATATAATAATGGGTAAATATTCAGAATATACAAAGAAGTCCCACAACTCAACAAAAACAACAAAACCTCAATTTTAAAAATGGGCAAAGGGATTAAGGAAGATGGTGGACCAGAAAAACTGCCAGCCAGAGTGTCTCCGCAAAAAAGACAGATTTTAGAAGAAAGTAGAAGAAATAAGCAAGCAGACAAGCATACGTCGGACAAGGGACGGAAGGGGGGGTACCTGAGACTACGAGAGACTCCATGGGAAAAGGTTGTGGAAGAGAACTGGAAGGAGAGAGCCCACGAGAAGCTTGGAGCCCAGCGACAAGGGTAGGTGGAGCGGCTAACTTTCCCCTCCCTTGCATCTCAGACTGCTGGTGGGCTCCTGGGCGGTTGGAGAGACCTGCTAACACCAGCCCAGATGGCTGCCGCCAGTGAGCGGTGAGCCTCTTGCAGACGCGGCACCAGGCTCCAGCTCCCCCAGAACACCTCCTGGCCCATAGACTCAAGCCGATCAGCAGGCGCCATATTGCCTCATTCTCCCCTCCCCCGCCCCTACCCACGGCTGCCAAGACAGACAATTTGGCCACCACCCAGAGGCATCTCCAGGGAATGGGACCTTTCCGTTTGGGGCCCTACACCAGACTGAGGGGTACTCAAACTGTGAGCTCCCTACCCGCCAGCCCTGCCTGGTGCTGCTGGCCTGGTGACTCCAGGAAAACAGGGCAGATCCTGAGGCTGAGAGACATCAACCCAGCTTGGGCACCCTGTGGGTGACTTAGGGCCAACATGTCTCTCCCTGGCAGGGTCAGGGATTGAATTCTGGGGCCCAGGGGTCAGACCTACAGGCCAGACCTGTTGCACTGAAGTCTCCCATTGCACCGGGGCACGGAAGGGATATTCATGAAAGTGCCTACTAAGGTGTGTGTGCCTTCAGGGGTGGATCAGCGTGTTTCAGGGGCAACTCTCCTCCCAGGGGAGGGCCATGTCCCCAGCCCAAGCTGCTATCCTGGGCAGAGAACCTCCTAGGCCGCATCACAGCCAGGGGAAACCTGCTGGCATGAGATCCTGCCTGCAGGCAGAGGCCCAGGAGAAGCCGTGGAACCAGGGAGGGTGGAAAGGAGAGAAGCCTGCTCCAAACTGCAGGTCTCAGACAGCCGCAGCCCCACCCCATTTTGGTTGAGTGGGGCCATTCCAGCCCCTCCCTGACAGCTTTGCCCAGAAGCAGAGAAAAGACCTTTGACCCCAGGTAACAGCATTTGTGGTGCTTGAGGGCAGGCTTAACCAACCCAGCTCCACCCAGACTCACTCCCAGACCTGCTCCCACTGAGGTGGAGAATAAAGACACACCTGGAAATCCCAGGGCACCACCCACCACATGAGGCACAAGAGTGCCTCTCCAGAGGAATAAGAGCTGGTTACAGGACCCAAAACAACACTGTAGTCGCCTCCTCCCAGCAAGCGCCACCTACTGACAGGGAGGTCATTGTGCACACCCTTTTATTGCATCTACTGACTCATTACAGGGTGTGGTCCAATCTCACCCACAAACACCACCTACTGGCTCAGAGACTAAACAAGGCATGTCATCATCCAAATGAAAATCTAAAGGCAAGAAGCAACAACTGATCCAGATGAGAAGAAAGCAGTGAAAGAACTCTAGTAGCATGAAGAATCAAACAGAAAGCATACCTCCAAAGAGGAACACCAGCTCTCTAGAAATGCACATCAACCAAAGTCAGAACACTAAAATGACAGAAGAAGAATTTCGAACATGGAGTGTCAGAAAACTCAATGACTTGCAAGAAAAAATAGATAACCAACACAAAGAAACCAAAAAAAAAAAAAAAAAATCCAGGACCTAGAAGAAAAATTCACTAAAAAATTGAAATATTAAAGAAAAATCAAACCGAAATCTTGAAAATGAAGAATCTATTCAGGGAACTACAAAACACAGTGGAAAGCCTCAAGAACAGTGTAGATCAAACAGAAGAAAGAGTCTCAGAGATTGAAGA